>CM069859.1:85689363-85954363 GCA_036172795.1 Pelodytes ibericus
TTTTCGCTCTATGGCACTGAAAAATAAATCTATATATTACTCTAAAATGACATTAGGTCGCCACAGCACTGCAGGGGTTAATGATGATAAAGCAGATATATAGCTGTATACTTGGGTAGTGAGAGAGTGAGGCCTGTTTTCTTTCTTCTCTAATCTCTGAGGGATGTTCTAATTGTGTACCAATAGGTGAATTCCTCAGGGTCCTATTTAATAAGCGTTTTTCCCTTACAGACTGTGAAAAGGAAAAAAAACATGACTGAATAGGGTGTAGGAAGTAGTGACTTGCATTTGCTGCTCTGTTTGGCATATATATCTTAATTATCTGGTTAAATTGGTGACCTACTGAATAACAAGTAAATAATCCATATTTTTGATTGCTTTTATCTTACCAAGTTATTTGTTCTTAATAAGAAAGCCCCTAACCTAAATTTGAGTAAAATTTATTTTTGGGTGGATTTTGAAAATGACTATAACTTATTTCCATTTTCGTTTACCACAGTGTAGTTAATCTATCACTTCTCTGTGCATTACATGAAGTTTAAGAAATAACAAATTAATCTTCAGTAAAACTATGAAGAGTTATGGAAAACGGATTTTGCATTTATACCTCCCAACTCTTGCCCCCGTCAAATTGCCGGCGGGCGAAACTTGGGGTGTCATGTTACCAAGTCCCACTGTGGGACAGAGGTAGAGCTCAGTGGGACATCCTCCCAAAATCAAAACTGTCCCTCGCAACGCAGGACAGTTGGGAGGCATGCTGCAATGAAAGCATTGTTGTTTTACAGGATACATAAATGGGGTGTATTGACACCATAGTAATATTACGAACATATATAACCTATAGGTATTGAAACTGGATTAAAACATGTGACCTTGGGCAACCCCATATTCATGTTTCCTTTTTTGACCACATTTTCAGTTAGATTATTGAATTAATCTATCACAAATCAAAGGTAAATATACCTATTAATTCCGTTCTAAAGAGCTTTAGCAAAGCAATTATGATGCAGGTGTCTTGGTGTAACTTCTCGGGCTTTCAAATAATTAAAAAGTACCCAAAACTGTTACTCAGTGGGAATGATCAACAAAGTTAAAACACAATCTAGTCCCGCCACAGCTTTACCAAATTACAATTGTTAGAAGTCAGCCAAAGTTTATGGAATTGTTAATTATTTCTACCAGCATGTGCTGTTATGCATATACTGTATGTGTACACCTGTAGTTTGTATACTATTGTTATCCAATGCAATGTAAAACACACACACACTGTGGTTTAATATTAAGTTAACTGTTTTGTTGCTGAAGATGATCCCAGCAGATTGCAGATCAGTGCATTTTTACCGTATAACAATTTTCATGTATATTAAAACACTAGACCATTGAATATTGGGATTTAAAAAATAGCGCATACATTAAAATGTATCTTTTCTGCAAGAAAACTGTTAAGAACAGTGTATGTAACAGGAGCATGAAACTGCGCCCATCTGGCTTAAATTTCTTACTCATCATGTTTAAGAAATGTTGAGTAAGTAATTATTTAAATTGCTTAAACAATTTCCATTTTTTAGATCAAATATTTTAAAATATTAGGAAATACAATTTTACATTTCATCACAAGATAACATATGGATTAGGTCCACACTGTTTTTGATCTGTTCAGATGATTATGTAACAAAATAATTTCACATTCAAGAACTGGTGTTTTAATTAATATATGTAATGTAGGAATATCCAACATTGTGATACCAAATCGCACTCAAAATATCAAATCAGTGATGTCAAATGTTGTTGTTCTGCACCATTTTAATCTAATATTACTTCAATGTACTTTGTCTTAATGCCAGCATTTTAATTAGCTGCATTGTTCTGTAAAGATTTGATTCTAATATATGAACATCGGCTGAGCATGATGGGAGATTCCGTAGCATCACTGATTATGTAAGACTGTTGTTGGGTCCCACAACAGGCTAATGTATTAAGCCAAAGGTTGTCTGAGCCTGATGCGAGTTGTAGCCTAGCAGTGTATAGATGACTGTTTTTGCTTGATACTGTATTATACTGAACACATGCTACAGGAAATACAATGGAACGGGGATTCTGTAAAACACAGTGCCCACCTGTCAGACTTGACAGTCCTGTTGTGTTGCACTGTATTTTATTTTCTTCCCATTATGCAGTGCAGGAAGGTTTGCATAGCTGTACATTGAATAGATGTCTGAAATGAGAACTTCCTGTCATGGGAAGTGCATTCAAAGTGCTTGCTATTATAACGCCAAGAGAAAAGGGTAGTTGGGTCTTTTTAAATCCAATCAATACTAATCTTATTGATATGAGGAAAATGTTATACTACAGCAATGGGGTTAAGCAGCCATCATTTTATTTTAAACCCCCCCCCCCCCCCTTTGCTCTTTTCTGTTCTGACACAAAAATACTCGGGTAATAAACCTTTAGTCATCTAGTTATATTGTTAAGAGGCTTACTCCTTCAAGTACTAAAAAGACATAATGATAGTTATTACAGCATACTGACTTATGGTGCATTATAAAACAGAATAATGTCGTTAGGGCTTTGGCCTCTGGAAAAAGTAGATAGAAGCTTCAAAGCCCTGGCTATGACCTTTGACAGGTCACTAAGGGGCTGACAAATGTGCAGATCAATAGCACATAGTAAGTGGTAATATGTGCTTGGTGAATAAACTCGTTTATCGTAAATGCCTTGTTGTTAATGGTACACTGCTCCAAATCTTTATTTTACCTGATACTTGATATACAGGAGGGAAGAGGATTTAATTGCTTAGAAAGGGATGTGTTTGATAGTATGATTATTAGACATGTTTTTCCAGCCAGTGTACATTAACAGCTACCTTACTGGTGTCACAGAAAATAAACCTGCAACCATTTTATTGCATAAGCTGTTTGTATTCTGCCTGGTTACTAACTGTTTAGCAAGGATCTCTAGCCGTAGACCTCAGGGGCCATTGGCTCACTGGTTTCCAGGATAATAGGCAAGGTAAAATACAATGTTAATTCACTTTCTAACCACTTTACAGGCAAACGGTAAACCTAAGCAGGATTGTGCTAAACTAACAACAAGTCTGACACTCCTGTTCAGATTATTATATAGATGTTTAGTAAAAAAAATGTTTTTCCTTCTTGCCTTTTGTAAAGTTATGTTTCAGATTTGAAATGGAACATTCTATAAATTTTAACAATTATGTCACACAATAAGTTTGAATATGTTGAACTATATAGAACAAGTAAATCATTGGCATGCTTACAATAAATTAATATTAATTATAATATGGCTCTGGTGCCAGACACCTGGATCCTGTAACACTCCCTTTTCTCCCACATCTGATACAGCAACGATAATGTAATCTATTTATTTATTAAGTATTGTACAAGGAAGGATTCATTGAGATTTCCCACATTTTCAAGTATGTCTTGAGTTATCAATCTTTTTAAGTGGTTAATCTGCATTAGATTACAAACTATTTGGTGTTGGATATCTACATTATGTATCTGCCTCCCCTTGATACACTATAAAGCACTGCTCTCTTATTCTAATCTGTACAAGAAATTAAATTCCTATCTCAGCACTGAAATCACTGCATGCAAAAAAAAAAAAAACTCTGCTGAGAACTTTTCTTCCCTTTCTTGTTCAAGGCTTGAGTTTTGCAGCTGTACTACTCATCAATATTACAGGCCCTGACAATCCACAGTATCCTCACTGTATATACAGAGGAGGCAGTAAAAATGAGCACCAATCAATCTTTCAAGGAGAAGCAATGAGCATTAGAAGCCTGCTATCCTGTGACTAAACACACCCCTTTTATGGAGTGTTGGTGCTAATAAAGGACAGCTTATTACTGAGGCAGAGACCAAAGCTTGGGTGAGGTCAACCATGACTGGCAGTCATCAGTCATTCTTAATGATACTTTTTCCCTGCTTTCTAAGGGATTCTGAGCTGAGTGCAAATCATTCGGGGTCATCCATAGTTCATGTACCCACAGATGGCAAGGTTTGAAAGACTTAGTTTAAACTTGTAAAATTGTTTTCTTTCTTTTAAATTGGTAAATCACACGCTCTCACATTCTGCATACACATTTTGATTGTGTGGAATGTTTTTTTTTTTTTACTGTTTGGCACACTAGAAAACGTGTCCATTTTTTTTTTTTTTCAAGAACTACATAAATTAAATTTTTTGTGACGTCTGTCTTCCTTAATAATTACCTTTGATGTCTTTTGGTGACTAAAGAGAGAGCTTATCTGGATTTCTTTACCTTCTTAAATTTCGCAAAGTGAAACTCCAGCCAGACCCTGACAGATGTCTGTTCCTCACCTTCAGGATTATTTTATAAATCCCTTTCTGATGAGCGGAAGTGTCAAATCAAGGACAGGTCATAAAGAAAAAGTATAAACGTTTTATGGGGAGACCTTGGTAATATAAACATTCTGCACACTATCAGAATCCTGAACGGGCTCAAGAAAAATTATATGATACCAAAGGGATGGCAGAAGTTTCAAATGCCAGTTTGTCTGTATATGTGTTTATCTTTTCCCTTGAAGATTTTCCAGAGGGTAAATCTACTGAACATTTATACCTTTTATTGCCTAAAAACTTGTAAGCACCCAAAAGTCATGGCTAAGTCAGAAAAATAAAAAAAAAACCCCAGCAGCTGGGAAATACTTAACTTCTGTTTTAACTAGTTACAGCATTTACCGATTTTTGATGCAAAGATTGACCCACAGTAAAATTTACAGTTGTACAGAACTTTATTCATTATGAGGGATTTCTTACTGTCCTGTGAGATAAAAGATAAAAATAAAACACTTTTATATAAAATGTAACTGTGTAAATACCACAGGATTAAGTAATACAGCAATATCACAATCGAAAAAAAAAAAAAAGCTTTAAAAAGACTGTAAACAAAAATTTTGGGAATATGATCATATTAAGTTTAATTTCAGGTTAGCGGTAGTATCCAGTTTCACTTTTATGGCCTACTTTATGATACATATAAACAGAGTCACCATTTACCCATCTGTCTATATAAAATTTAGAGTTTTAGCAAATCATTTCATAAATTTGTCTTCCTACAATCATTCTTAATTTACAGACATTTTGTCTTGTAATTTATCATATGTTAGTGTAAATCCTTGAGGCCTAAAAAAATAGTACATATTTTATTGAATCGTTGCCAGTTAATTAAGAGCACACAATGTTTGTGCCACAAAATTTAGTCAGATTTACTAGATGCCACTTTTTCCCCTACTAAGGTCATTCTCATGAATGCAGGTAGGGCTGATTTGTTGTTATACCTAAAGCCATGGACTTCTGTCTAATGTACTTAAAAGATGTAAAACAAGTGCAGTGTGTTTACCAACTGATCCACAAAACTGAAAAAATAAATATTAATACAAAAAATACTTGCTCACGGAGAGTCGCAGCTCTCTATTACTCTCCCAAGTGCAGCAGGAACATATCATAAACAGGTAAACTCTCTAAAGTCACCCCTTAACCATAGGAATATTTCACCATAAAGTTAAATTAGAACAATATATTACATTACAATTTATTTATATAACGCCAACAAATTTTGCACTTGGTACAGAGCATAAGGGAGTTACAAACAAAATTAGACAAAACATCTTCAGACTAAAACATGAGGTAGAGGGCCCTGTTTTCAAGCTTACACCAACATTAGGACCATTGTGTTAGGCATATATCTTACTTGGGTTGGCATTTACACACCGTAAAACCAGATAATGAAGATGCTAAAGTCTGACCTTCACAATTTCCTTAGTTATTTTTTTTATATTTATTATCACTGAAGGGCTGATAAGTGGCTGACAGTACATTTTGCTTGCCAATAAATAAACAATGAAGTACACCATATTAGAAATAGAATTGTTTATGCCTTTGGTGTTTGAACTTGATGACTTGGTGACCAATTGGTAGATGTTTATGAAACTGGATACGATTTTGTTGTTGTGGGTTTTATTGTTTTTACTCTTTTTTTTGTGAACCAAATATTCTGAGCTTATAGAAATGATAGACAGAGATTCTTTCAGCTTCAAAGAGGCCTTGCAAATCCCTCCTCCAAATAACTTGCCAATTAGATAATATACCTCCCAAGTGCCCACCGTGCGCATGTATCGGGACACCTAGAGGTAACGTGTCAGCACTACCGCACACATGCCGTAGCACTGTCACTCCTCCGGAGTTTGAGAGGTCAGAATGTTAGTGCACAAAGCTTCCCATGTGCAGTAGGCATTCTCCTGTGTCCCAGACACTGGAGAAGGCCATCAGGACTGATGGATTGTCGTCCTGTGTCCTGCTGTCCTGCCGTGGAAAAGCGGGCTAGAGGTAGAGCTTGGCAGGACTGCCCTGCACAGTGCGGGATAGTTGGGGGATATGTAATTTTGGTATTCCATTCTATAATATGTAGTGGCTTCAAGACCAGCATTTGTATCTGTCTGATCTCTTGCAGATTATTTTTCTGCATATAGTGGAGCATAATGCTTAAACTATGAATACTTTTCATGAATGCTCCAATATGCAAAAAACTATGTATGTATAAAAACTTTGCAACTGTATCTATAATTAGCTCACACAAGATTTTTTCTTTTTAAAAAAGATAAATAAATCTTTGTTTTGCCTTACATTTAGCAATGTGCAGAGCAAAATATATGTTAAAGTATAATGATTGTACTGGACTTAAAAGTGGTTCTAAAATATAATATAGTAAATCAAGGTATTTTAGATTGCTGTGCTCCTTAAATATCCTGAAAGACATTTGATAATCCTCATGTGTGTAAAATAAGATAAAAGTGTAGATGGAAGATACTCACAAGGAGCTAGACTTAAATTGCTAATAGATTTCATATACATACATTTTGAAGGACCTTTTGAATCTTGAGGTGAAGCAAAAGTGAGAAGCTACATGGACGTATGTAGAGTTGCTAAGTTTACTTCAAGAAGATACTGGTTATGCCATTAGCAAATACTGTCTGGGTGGCAAACCTACGTGTATACCGCCCAATATTCCATTTCGCATTTTCTTTTTGATTCCTGGGTCTCTGTGCCACAAGAGGGAATAGAGAACCCATTTATACCGGCTGTTGCACAAATGTGGAGTTGGTTAATCAGCGTGAGGCACTAAGTGTCAGGCATGAGGACACAAGACCATGCCCTCTTATATACATCGATTCACCACAGAGGTAATTCAAATGTGTGGTATTATGTTACAGAGAGATGAGTTGAATTAATATGGGAGGTGATAAGAGAGAAGAGCTGCAGGCTACCGGAAGACCAGACAGTCTGTGTGGGAACCTAAGTGGTAATGGCAGAAATGAGTGGGTAGATAGTATTATAAAATACTTTATGTTCCAAATATTGGAGGAGTGCTCACAAAATAAAATGGTGTCTTGGGTGAGAATGCCACCTGAACTCATGTTTGCTATAGACTTTAAGCTTCCAAAGGATATATTATGTCTCACTTCTAATGTAAATGTTTTTATATGTGGATAGTCCCAGAGGATTAAATAGGTCTCTGCCAATCCCACACTTGATTATGACATTACGTGGACCTTTTTAAAGCTATATAAAAGGGGAAATAAGCTGTGGATTGTGATTGTGAAGGTTGGTTTGAATGGGATAGATGATGACTGTATTAAAAGGGGGATATGTATGGGATATTATATTGGTTGTTTTTTTATATGAAATAACACATTTGGATAAAAAGGCCTTTGTTTGGTCCTTTTCCTGGCTTGTATATACTAATGTTCCCATGTACAGTTAGCTCTGTACATATGTGTGAATATATTTCAACACTTAGTGGTGTAGTATAAAGATATGCGATTACTGAATTTATTATGGTGTAATAACAGGAGTGTAGGTTCAAAATTTAACAAGCTTATGCAATGGACTTTTCTTAGTTCTTTTTCCGAAACATAGTAATAAAGGTTTAAAAAGATTTAAGCCATCAAGTTCAACCCTTCTACATATCATTCTTGCTTTTGTTCCAACATTTGTTAAAAACATTATAGAATACTGTTTGTATAATTTACATAAAGTATATTACAAATAATATGCCTGTGCACATGTCTTTATAATCCAGATATATATATATATATATATATATATATATATATATATATATATATTTATTTTTCATCTTGTATATATATTTGATGCCTTAGAGCCCAATGTAAGTTCATTCGATTAAACCAAATGCTCAAATTGCAATCCGTGCAAAAATGATCAAATTTGAGACACTTGATGTCCCTGTGTGAATCCATTTAATAATGACCGGGCTAAGCCACTCAGGCAGATGCAGTCAGAGATATATATTTCGATATTTTTATTATTATTTTTGCATGAGTGGTTCTAAAATTCTAGATTTACATAGCATGATACATTACACTCACAGACTGAAACATGCAAAGTCTTTTCTTCCCTCATCATGTCTCAGTACATTTTCTTACAAACATAAGCATGCGTTTAATACATATTTTGCTAAAGTTTTTCGATTTTATACGAAGACATTTTTTTTCTCCTTAAATCATTTCCTATATATTTTAGTTAACTCTGTGAGCCCTACATTAGCAAGCAACTCATTGCTCTTATTCTTTTTTGTAAGAAAGCAATTTAGGACACTTTTGGCATTTCCTTGAAGTTTATCTAAAACTTAGCATAAAGGATTAAGAAGCAAAGTTCGAAAAACTAAGGCCACTAATTAATTAAACTTCGAATCTCACAACAAATATTGTAAACGATAGGCAGGTATTGTTGAAAATGTCACTGTGGTTCTAGCTAATTACATGCAAAAAGGGAGTCTGATCTCAGTCCAGTTCAGCAGTTCAACTTGTCGCTCTTTCTAGAATTTTCTATACATGGTGACTGGTTAAACCTGACTAAGCCTTTGATTCCTTCCTGATTACACTATGCAAGACATCTATCAAGCACTGTCTTATCTGTTTGCAAGGCAGCTCAGACCTCTGATTTAAGTCATGGGCTTTGGCTACAAGTTGGAGTGTGATTAATAATTGACTAATGTAGCTTTTATTTATCACAGACTAGCACATTTCACCATTACCCGGCTAATTTATGTTCAGTGTAGGCTGTCGTTCAATCTTTTTTTTTTTTTTTTCTGTTAAGGAAATTCTATGTTTTTATTTTTTTGCTTTTTTTTATGAAGCAAAATCCTTACACAGGGTACATACATAGTTGATGCCAAAAAAGTTGATTTCCTTTTCAGTGTAGTCATACATCATCAGCCCTCCCAGCTGCAGTGTCAGCCAGTGACAGAATGACATGTGTCATTTATCAAAGGGGCCAGGGCAGGCCTTGGGAAACATACAGGACAAAGCCTGAGAGAGTTCATTTTGCAGTCCCCTCCTACCCTCTGTGAGCCTCTTGCCAGGAAAAGTCTGTGATGTTTCTGTCTCCACAATGTTACTGTAAGTTACTCAACATTCACAAATTTAACCCTTAAACATCTATTGGAATCATCCTGACTTGTATATATATTTTTTTTATATAGAAATCATATGAAGCCGTAGAAGTGTCATTTCATTTGGTGTCATATCTTTGTATGTAATGTAGAAATACTACATTATTACAAAAATCCTTGAAGTTGTTCCCCCAGCACTGACTGTCTTCGCTCTCTAATGTAAGAACTGGAGTCCAGGCCTTGCAGAACAAAATGGATGTTCACTTTTAACAGTTTACATGCTGGATTGCATAGCTTACATGAAGCACTGCTTACGACATTGAACTCCCAAGTCAAAAATACAATTCCCATCTGCAATAGCACAACCTTAGACCTAAATAGCAAAGTTCTCACACCCAGATGTTCCAGCCTGTGTCTTGTAATCACAATGCACATCGTTACCAATGGTCACTCAGATAAGAAGGAATAAAATAACAATTAAAAGGCAGGAAAATAAATTTGTTGAGATATAGTATCGTTAATGTCCATTTTTAAATGTGAGTCTTCCAAATAAAATGTGTTGTAAAAAGCATACAAGTCAATCTATCCATATAAAATATTATAGAATGATTGGTTAAAGGAGAAGTTTAAGTTGAAGGAAGGTCTGAACCAAGATTCTGAACAATATGTAAGCCAACTGACAGAACTAAATGGAACAAAGAGGGCTCAAAACATGATTTTATTTGTTTTCCTTCAATAAAACACATCGATTTAAAATATCTACACTTGATTTATTTATTGACTACAATTGTTCTCCAATTACATTTTTTTTAATTGATTTCAACTTCACCCATCACAGGCTTCCACACATATTCCTCAAAAATACTAAATCCACATTGCTGAATCAGTCATATTTGCTGTGGATTTGCTTTCTTTTTTTTTAACCCATAATCACATTGCAACTTGCAACACCGCAATCCTTTTTCTAATGTCTGGAGAGGGTATCTGTCATAGTCACATGAATTACTCCTGTACCCAGTAGGCAAATTAGGAAGCTCAGGTGGCTTGCCGTGACTGTGTTTTGAAGATACAATCAGATCGTGGGAATATATGTTTATTCCCAGAATGCAAGTTTTAATAAATTCATAAATGAACACAACCTTGCTGTTTAGTGCATGCTGCTTGAAAGTATGCAAATTTACCATTCAGATTTGCAAAAATATTGTTGAGATGATTTTCATAAAATACAACCTGCTCATAATAACAGGAAGATCATTTCCTATTTACTTGCTACTGATGTTGGAGTTTGTATAACCCTGGAAACAAATGTGTTTAAACCACTGGTAACTATGGTGTACAAAAATCTTACTTGAAGGGACATTCTAGAAGATGATCACAAGGGTGTAGACAGCCATTTGTCCAGGATTAAAAAATGTCTGTACAAGAATTAACACATTATTTTTCCTCAATTCACTTCCTCAATAGGTCCATAGATCAGGGCTTGACAAAGTTAACTGACTTTTAGGAGCCAGCAAAAAAATCTAGGTGCCAGACAACAGCACATATACATACACACACACACTTACACATATACAGTCAGTCACACATACATACACACACATAGTCACACATACACACACATAGTCAGTCACACATACATATATCAGTCAGTCATACATACATCAGTCAGTCACACATACATACACCAGTCAGTCACACATACATACACATATGGTCAGTCACACACACACATACACAGTTAGTCACACATACATACACATAGATAGTAAGTCAGTCACACATACATACAAATATACAGTCAGTCGATCACACATATACAGTCCATCACAAATTCATACACATGAGTGAGTGTGAGTTAGTCAGTCAGTCACACATACATACACATAGTCAGTCACACATATATACACATATACAGTTAGTCAGTCACATATACAGTCAGTCACATACATACACATAGATAGTCAGTAAGTCACACATACACACACATATACAGTTAGTCACATATACACACACACAGTCACTCATACACACACAATCAGACATCCAAGTGAGCGTTTTTTTTTATTTTTTATCTTAAGCATTTAAAAAAAAAAAAAATCTATCAAATGTGTCCCCCCTCCCTGCGGCTTTACCTCACTGCAGGGAAGGGGGGCATTTTCAATCCACGTTGGTCTGTGCGTCTTACAAAGGCACAGACATTCGTTGCTTCCAGCCCTGCACTCAGGCACTACTACGCGGTGCGCGAGGGGGCGGAGCAGGAAGTGTCTGCATCCGGTGCACACAATCTGCTCCATCATGCACCGGAGGATTGAAGTTTTAAAAAAAATAAATAAAGATCCCATCGATTCGTGCACCATATCGGGCGCACGAAACCCGCGCACCAGGTTTGATTTCCTAGTCGCGCTGGCGCCTGGGGTTTGTTGAGTCCTGCCATAGATATATGCTGATATCTATAAATAATATATCTACTGATAATCAGATTGACATGTCTCTTATTTGGTCCTCTATGTGATCATATTGTTTATAATAAAGGTTTTTTGTTTTTTTTACTGTAGCTTTTTATATGTAACATCAAAATGAATATACATTGTTAGTTTTTACTTTTTTGTTAATGTTAGTAATTAGTTTTTTACACCTCAAAGAGTATACAAAATAATGCAATATATGAAATTTTACATTCAAAATTTTGTATTCCCATGGAGCATTTGTGTGTCTCTTGTTGTTGTGGCATGATCAATATGTTCTGAATGTAACCATATTCTGAATTTGCAAAGCGTACAACAATCTGCTAAATTCACATGTCCTTGTCAATCATAATACTTAAATATTAATATCTGGGCTTGTCTATACTGTTGTCTGCTCTATATAGTGTTGACACAGTGCTTGGAATGAAACAAATTAACACATTAACTGTATTCCAAACATCTCTGCCTTATTCCACTACATCCTATATATGGCAAATTTTATATAAAATTCGCTCTTACCTTTTTATGTCTACATTTGTTATGCTGTTATTCAGTTTTGTGTTTTTAATTGTCCCGGAACATACTGGTGCATTAAACAAAAAATTAAAAATCATGTCTAATTTTTCAATTATCTAACTGTTCGTAACTACTCAGTTTAGCTCTCTACGTCTTATGATATACTAGTATTTTTCAGATTATTTTGCAGATTATGACGCCAAAAGTTTTCATCACCCTGTTAACCACAGGCTCCTTTGTTCTATGCTTCTTTTTTCCTGAGCATACATAACACTCTCTTTGTTATCGTGCGTATACCTTAAGCACTTTATTTTCACAGCTTTCGAACCCTCACTTTTTTTCCCTGTATTAGACATTTGTTCTCTGTTTACCTAAAAAAACAAAAACTATGTACTGTACGTTAACATTTTCCTTTAAACTTTGCCATGAAGACTTCTAATTAGTTGCCATTTGATATTCCAGCCAGTTCTACATCCTGATTCCAGTTCTGGTGTTCTATTGTTCTAACCTTTCTTCACTCTTTTTAACCTTTTTGTTTCATCTGTCATCCACATAGAAGACCTGGGTGCAGACTTGAAATTGGTTGTCAGGAGAATGAAGCTCCTTCAAACCATCTGTCGGGCGCCCCCACTTCTACCTTATGCATGTGATCGAAGGCAGCCAACGTTAAATTCATTTTTCTGCCATGCTGATTTCTGGAGTGCTGCCATCTTGGAAGACACAGATTATTGTCTGACGTGATTGTAATGTGAGACATCATTTGAGCCACTAGCTTTTGAGGAATAGAAAGCCAGATGTAGTACTTGAAAGGGTGTTTCTTAATTTCTTTGGCTATAAATAGTCCTTAAATTAAAATCCCCCATTAAATAAAGAAATGATGAGGGAACTTGAGTGTTTCCTTGTCTCTAATGCATAATATATATTGGTATATGACTAGTGTGCACATTTCTCATCTCTTCTTCTTATGGGGGTAAAATGGGACCAAATCTAACCACAACTAAGTTACCAGGAGGGTGACTGCTTGTCAATGAACAGTCAAACCCAGAAACCGTAATACTGTCTTACCAGATGGCACTGCATGCTCCATGGGGGATTCTTACTATTTATTTAATAGGGTCTATGTCTCTGTGAACCTAAACATTGCTTATACTGTGAATGTGGAGAAGACAAATTGGTGAACAATAATCTATACATTGATTTGGCAAAATGCAACAAGAGACAATATATGTTTCAGAAGGGTATGTGGTGTCTCCTGCTTATGACATCACATGTGGCTTGATATGCAAATGAACACATTTTCATGGGGAATGTGTAACTTACATATAAAGCCACAATGTGATGTCACAAACAGGAAACACCATATACACATTTAAAGGACAACCAAACTTTGTTTTTTCACTTGTGCTTCTAATAGAAAAACCAGCTCCTTCAAGGAAGCAAGGGTTAAACAAAACTTTAATTGACCTGTAAAACACATTTTTCCTATTTTATGCCTTTGCATGCAATTCTGGTAAGACAATGTACAGATCATTTTTCATAATTTTAATTCTCTACATTCACAATATATGGTTGAGTCCCTTTAAATGCCTTATGTTGTATTTTTTCAGCAAAAACGTCCATGTGGCCTTCTAAATGCTGTCAGCTAGCCATGTAGCTGTGGATATAGACATTTTGTGATCCAAGTCATTTGCCTGAATGAGAAAAACAAACAAACCCTTTTTCTTGTGTCTCTTCTGCAGCACTAAGATCACCCAGCAGGTGTCTCACTATTCATTAATTGCGTAACCTTATGGTATGTTGTGTAGTGGTCAGCCTTATTATGACCTTTAGCAATAGATAAAAGCTTCAGGTAAATGGGGTGCTACAATAAATGACCAACATCTGCCACAACTGCTAGGATTGCGTTACTGTGAAAGTAACCCCATTGCACCCCATTAAAAAAAACTAAATGCAAGAGGAATTAAAGTAGAATTAGATGTGCATTAAAGCGAAAATATACCCCAAAATATAATTTATATATATAAGGAGTGCAGACTTTTGATTTGCTCAGCTGCAAGTTGACAAGCCCATCCATATGCAGCTGAACTGTTGGATGTAAATAATTTTTTTGTCTAGAAAAATATGAATACACTTTATAATTTCAAATAAATAGCATAAGCAATACAATCCATACTTCTAGGTACAAATCTGCCTGTAAGTAATTTATTAACACAAATGTTAACAGTTTTTGCTATACTTCATTATTTGGAACCAATCTAGAAACACAGTAGGAACACTGTCCCCTTTAAATAAACATAGTATAGAAATCATGGTAAGCAGCTTTTTTTAAAAGTGTGTTTAATTACAGCGCTGTCACAATTCAAATAATCAATTCTTGCTATCATTTTAACAAAAGTTTTAATGAAACAATAAGTTTAGGTATGTTGTCTGCCACTACTGGGTGTCAAACATTCACAATGGTTTACACCAACATTACCATAAGATAGGCGGAACTTAGAAACTCCACTGACCAATCAAATGAGTTTAATGTGCACCTGTCATGCACAAAGGCCATGATAGTGAATACAATTATGTTGCGTGTGATGGAGTTTTACAAATGTCTTACAAGAATCCTTGGCATGTGAACTATGAATACAGACCTACCAAGTGTCCCTATGTTTGCACCAAATCTGTCTATGCTTCTGTCCTCCTCTGGTGTTCCTATTCTCTAGGAGCTCAGAATGTATATGAGTGTATCACAGAGCTCCAAAGCAATAAAACCCATCATATGATGTTAAAAATGCAGTAAATGTCATTCTACATTAATTATTATATTTAAAATACATTATTCTAAGTGACTTACAGATTTTATAAATAACTCTCAGTTACATTACATTAACATTTTATTTATGCGAAGGTACAGAGCATAGAGGGGGGATAAGTTAGAGGAACAGACTAATAGATCATGTAGAGAACCCTTTTCGCAAGCTTACACTTTACCTAAAAATGCCCCACCCACAGCCACACCTTTGGCCACTCCCTCTGAAAACGAATGTGTCCCTCTTTGGCCATTTGAAATGTTTGGAGGTATGTGGATAGTTTGCTGTTTTGATTCCATACAGAGTTCAACCGTCATATGGTATACGATTTTGAGTGCGCTCACAGTAGACAAAGATTGTGCTGTACATGAAAAGACAGGGCAGTGCGTGCAAATCATGATTTGTCTCACTCACCCAATAAAAAAAGAGCTTACTGCGTCCATGATGTTTTTGGCTACTGAGATTTGGTGTTATACTTGCTTTTGTTCTGTGGTCATACATATTTCTCTTATTTAGATACATATTTTATATATGACTATTGTCATTATGAAGAGATATCAAAGTCTATGGTGCTGTGAGAACCCATACTAACCTCTTTATGGTTATAAATTTGGATTTTGCATGCATTTTATATGTCTAGCAATGTTGGTTATCTATAGTATACTATTTGCTTCACAAAATAACAAAAAATTAATTCAGCACCACATTAAATATTAATTTAATTGTTGCTAAATCGTTTTCACAACCTAATGGGTTAAAAAATCTGCACCCTTGCACTACTGTTTAGTGCTTTTTCACACTAGTTACAAGTTTTCTGTATGCATAGGCACTTAATTAACTGTAATCTCAGTGCTATTTGTTGCTTGCAGTTAATACTTTTCATTGCCAGAGAAGTAAACATTAATAGCAATATATTACTAGCATTCTTGCAGCAAACAGATCATGAGGTAATTTTGGTGGAACAGAAGAAAATGGATGAATACATGTATACATATCACAATATACTGTGTTAATATGCTATATATATATATATATATATAATACCGTATATATATATTAAGCATTTCCTTTGTAACAAGACAAATTTGGGAACTTTCCAGAAAAAAAAGTCCTTTTCCATTAGCGCTGGCTTGACAAAGGTTGTTTTCTAGTCAGGATTGGTTCTATTTCATTTTGTCTGCATACAGCTAATTTATGTTTTTGTGACCAGATGTGGGCTGACAGCCATCACTCAGAGCTTCCATCCCCCAACTGTTTGCAGAGGTCGGGGAAATAGTCACGTTTCCCATTTTACAGAATCCCCATCAACATTATTGAAGATGGATGTATCTTTAAAGCTAAGATTGATTGTGGAGATCGGAGTTATGGTGTCATTTATCATAGTGAATATTATTTAGACTTGGATTGTACAAGGCTGGAACTTGAGACACAGCCAGGGGAGGAGGAGGGAAAATCTGGAAACGAGGATCCATGAACATTAATAGATGGATGTGTTTATTTATATATTTATTTTGTCTTCAAAGTTCCACTCACTCGAGCGTGATTTAAGTTTTCCAGAAAAAAATGTAAGCATGGATTTTTTTTAAAAACCATTTTACAGGGGCATAAACCCGATTACCTAGCTTCTTTACATTGGAGGAAAAAATTGAAATAAAAATGATTTGTTTGGAAAGCACCAACATATTTTGTAGTGCTGTCCAACAGTAGATAGGAACAATGAGACATCTATTCTCCGGTACATTGTTTTGTTATTATTTTAAACTTTAATCATCCAGTACCATAGTGTTGCATATTAATTCTTTGCATTATTGCTATCTTTCGGATTAAAATGTATGTTGACTGATGCCCCTAGATGGCATAGTTATAAAGTAATTACATTGTCTTTGAATGTCAGAAAACAGAAGAAAGAAATGCAGTCAGCATTGATTGGTGTTTGTCTTGTGACACACCTCCTGATGACACGACGGATCTCAAAGATGGAAAGTACCCAGGCTCAAATGATTCAAACTTCCTTCTAATGTGTCATGGAGCACCTGTCCAATTCCTCAGGGTAATGCATTACTGGCATTCAACCCGTTCTGCCAAAAGGACATATACGTCCTCACTATGGGAGGTGTGGTGCAATAGCACCCACCAGCTCCAGGAAGAAGACTCTGCCTCAAAACGAGGCAGACTTACGGAAGCCTGCTCAGGTGTTGACATGGGCGTTTTGGCAGAGACAATGGCGTCACAGGCTTAACTCCAAGGGATTAAACCCCACCAACGATAACAAATTTAAAAGACAGTGACCATAAAGATAGTGTACATAAAATATAGTCATATAAAAAATATTTGCACTATGGTTTGCTGTTGCACTTTTGTTTTTTAGATGCACATTGTTTACACAACTTTTTCCTCCTTTACATTAGCTGTAGTCATTTAGACTATAACCAGCTTGGTGGACTTTTTTTTATAACTTAGAATTGGGAGATATTGTAAAGCGCTGACTGTTTTGATTGCATATTATTTATCTTTCTGAAACTATAAACCAGATGGGAAAATAACAGGAGAGTTTTACACTTTTCCTTCACATTCCTTCTGGAGCTTTTGTGCCATGTAACATAAACAAATTGAAATTATACACAAAGAAGGGGCAAGGATATATTTTTGGCATCTAGGTTATCTTTTATGCAAATATTTTAACTGACAGTGGGCAGCTATGCAGTTAGGTGCAAATCCAGTAAATTCCTATATATGCACAGCATGAATTGACATTGTCCTCGTATGACATATGAGAATTTCTGTTGGCTGTGATGAAATGGAGAATTATAACATATTCCTCAGCCTATCACAATTCCTACCTTGTTCCACATCTGCCAGTCTGATATACTTTATTGTTGCTATACAGAACATCTCTCAATTCTCACTTTGATTAACCTAACTCCCATTAATGTATATGGCTACTAACCGCCTGGTTATATATCTTTAAATCCCCTGCTTGGGATCATCTGTAGACTGTAAGCTCATGTGAATGCACTACTGTACTATTTTGTGTTGCTCCCAATTAATTGTATGCTGTTTGGTAAATAGCTAATCCTGTACCGTGCGTAAATATTAATTATGTAATTATGATTTTCTTTTCTTTAACACAGTTTTGGTTGTTGTGCAGTTATATATAATACTTATTGTTTGTGTTGCATCGTCGTGTATGTGCAGTTTCACATTAACAGTGAAAACCATAAAAAATACATGATTCATGTTTAAACGTCCCATGATATTTGTAACATATCTGGACATTTCCCAATCTTACATCCTATGTTATTTTTACAGATGCCTGAAAAGTCTATACATCGCTGGTAATAAATTTACTTTATGATGAGAAAGAGGTTACATTTTTAATTTATTAGTAAATATTCAGCACTATTATTTTAGAATAATATAGTGTTTAGGCAGTGTTTTTTTTAACTTGTTTGCTTTAAAGTTGCTTTATTTTGGCATGGCAAATTTTTAAAATAAAAGTGTTACACTGTAACTATTCAGCACAATCAGAGGTTATCCTTACCCTGCTCCCCCCCCCCCCCCCCCCCAAAAAAAAAACACATTATACTTTCAGTGACTGAATCAGTTAGTAATAAAAGTACATAAGGAGGATTCTCTGCATGAGTGGGATAGAGAGAGATGTACAGGATGCATGAGAATTTTTTTTCCTGACCATGGTATCTGCGTACATAATATCAGCTGTGGAAAACAATATTCCACTTGTAGTAAACAATGTATTGACCAGCTATTTATCTAAAGCAAACTAGAATATGACTGTACCTGTCAACAAGGTGCTCGCTCCTGCCTTGATGTGGCCAAGCCATGTCAGGAGCCAGAACTGGGCCTTGCAGGTTAGCATGTTTTAAGCTATTTATGACTTTCTTTTCAATAAAGCCACTTTGTATGTATTGTTTTCCACTGTGCATAAGCTGCGGTCATACTCAGATATGCGCAATTCCACAAAAACAGGACTGTAAATCCAGGATTGTTGTCCGGTATGTTTGACCACTCTAGAAACAAGTTCTAAATAGATCTGTAAAGAGCGTTGTTTTCACTCTTGTTCTAAGGTTTAGGCACATTGAAATCCAAATCTGGGGTGAACATTGGACAGCATTTAATCTACTATGATACGCTTTGCTAAAAGAGGTTGGTTTGGCAGACTTTCTATATGGCAAGCTGTTTTACCTTGGTGTCAGTGGTGTCTGGATGGCTTCTTAATTGCTTTGTATTCAATGCTTGTTCACCTAGCAAAGGGTTTTTTTAAATGCCGTGAGAAGTGCATAGTGTTAAAAACTAAAGTGTCTAATTTCAGCAGCCACAACCATATAACCATAAAAGAGGTAAATTTATCACAGAACATTACTGAGTGCAGGAAATGTCATGAAAACCATTGTTTTTTAATCTTTTTTTTTTTCCCTGAGAGTCTAAATGAGGTGATTTATGGTAGTTATCCATCTTTAGGGTCATCCATCAACTTTTAGTTGCTAGGCAATCAAACCAGCAGCTGTTTGCTTTGAATCAAGCTGAAAAGTTGTCAGTCACCACAAGCAGGTATGACCTTTGCGGTAAAAAACATTAGCATGCATGCAAAATTAAAGATACAGAGTCTTTTTAGTGACTGGGTGAATTATGAACACTGCAATTACAGACCTGGAGTGTGTCCAGAAGTAGACATCTTTACAAAACACACGTATAAAATATTTGTCATTAAAGGCTATTTCAGGTTTCGGTTTGCATATAAAATCGAAAAAATCTGTTTTGGTTATAGTCCCTGCTGGCGTAAGAAGTGCTAGAATAAAGTAAAGACGTTCCTTTCTCTGATAAAAATCAAGAAGTGATCTCATACACAAAATATCAGGGATGTGTCAAAACAATATGTTATCTATTGTTTTTGAAATAATAATTCATGTTTTAGTTCTATTCTTTTTCTCTTTATAGATTTGTCTTTTTATATCCAGGCCAGAATCCTGTTGATTTTTTGATGTATTATTTTGGCGTTCCCTTGTATAGTGTAGAAATGGCGGTTAATACATTTCAGTATTCGCGAAACACTGACAAAGTTCATTTCCCATCTTGTAACGAGGCTTATGGTTCATCTATTGTTCAATGTAAACAATGTTTGTAGCATTTTTAACTGGTCTAGAGTTACATGGCTCACATCTTTGTGCCACCTTTTCTTCAGAAAAATACCGGCCTTGGTACTGTCTCCATAGACTTAACATGCCAATTTTTTACCAGCCTGCCGGTAAAATACCAGCCAGATGGCAACCCTATCACTAACCCAGTTTGAGAATTCTGAGGGCCTGCGTTAATGAAGATTAAAAAACGTGATTTTATTTATAAATGGAATAACATTTTGTTTTTGGTGCTGGAGAACGATGAATGTGTTTTTGTTAGAACTCCTCTCACTAAAGAGCCATTACCAGTTAGTAACCGTTCTCTCATGGCCAGTACGGAAGTACTTTTCAGTAATTGCCCCCATCAGTTCAATAATTGTAAATAATGCCTGTATTTGTGACAAAATATTGTTTCCCTAGACTTCACTGTTAACTAATATAAGGAAGAAAAATACTTAAAGGAGCACTTTGTACGCCTTTGTTTTTATGTAATGTGCAGATTTTATGAAGCACTAATGTCCCATGTAGGTTGATTTATTTGTCCCAAAAAGAATGTAATAATTATAAACCAAACATTTTCTATAAAGTACTGTGTGTGAGAAAGAGGCTTGCTAAGCTGTGTGATATTAACCCGTCCTGCCCTTTTTTTTTTTTTTTAGATTTTTTTCCTATACTATATACATGGGTGTCATGAGTGTGCACTAGAGAAAGAACGAAAGAACTACTTTTTACTAGATATACTTGAGCTACTAAGACAACAACTTGTCCATATGATGTCACTTATTGAGACATTTTGGATTTGGTTATTAAACTAATGCTGTTGATTTACTTTTTCCCCTTACATCATGGGACTTTCTCATTTTGTTTTCCATTATGATTAAACCAATCTCATGAACCACATTTAACTAGAGCAGGGCTTGACAAATTTATCTGAGTTTTAGGAGCCAGCTAAAAAAATCTAGGAGCCAGACAATGGCACATAAACACAAAAAATCAATCATATAAAATAAAAAAAAAAAACAGTGGCATATGATTTATATATGTGTTTGTTTTAAATAACCAGGTTATCTAGTTACATCTTATTTAAGTGGTAGTTTCCCTAAGAATGGGACAACAAATATGGGTGTGTGGAAAGATTGAACTTGATGGACTACATGGCTTTTTTCCAATCTAATTATCTATTTAACTAAGAAGGTCTGTAGTCTCATTTAGGTTTCTCACCTTACAGAACTTTTGGCTCAGGGGCAGCTACATCTTGTTATCAGCAGGGTTAGGCGTTCATGGTGGACATTTACTAGACTTTGAGATGGACAATTTAATGATCTTCACAGACCTTGCAATGTATATTGGTGTCCTTGTACAGATACTTTTCCTTCTCTAGGCGATGAGTATCAGCAAATAGAAGGAAGCTTAAATTAGTAACAGTGAGATAGTAATGTTATGAGAGGATTTGATAGAAAGGAGAGTAAGATTAGGGTTGAATGATCACACACCTTTTATTACAGGTGCTCATGTATACAAATGAATTATGAGGTAGTGGGTTAATGATAAAAAAAAAAAAAGGATCATTTTTGTCTCAGCTTCTTTGTGACAACATATGGAAATTAATTATCAAATATATTTCAACCTCTTCAATCGGCTTACAGATAAAACACTCTAAGCGATCGTCCATACGTTCTTTTTTACGGGGTAGTGTTGGATATTGGCGTTTTGCACATACAGCTGTACGTTTAAAAGCGTCCACAAGCTTGGAAACCGTGCAAGTTATTTGTATACTCTATGCAGAAACATGAAAAATAGAGATTGCTTAATGCAATATGCTCTGCAAATAACATTTTAAGAAAGAGGTTGTTAATATTCTTCTTATTCTGCGTTTTTACAATACGCTGGATTTTTCTCTACAAGACTTTCTATGCATAACTCATGTAAAGCATAACTGTTCAGCGCCTTGGGGTTCAAAGAATCAATTTGCTTCAACTAAGTCTGTGTATTTGAATCAAAGCAGTATCAGACCTAGTGACCTTAGGTCCATGGCACTAGTGCATTCCCCACACCATGTTTAATGAATGAACTTAATAATGTCTGGTGCACTGTGCAGTGCAAGTTAGCTTGCTGACCTCCTTTAATCAGTACATCAGGGGAAATGCCTTTTGTCTGAGCTTTCGCCCTCTACTATGCTCATGACCAGGGCAGGATTTTTTCATTTACAAAATGTGCTTGTTTGCAATCATGACTGCTGAAGACATCCTTTAAAAGTTAATGAAGGAATTCCAGTGAAAATCTATTAGATTTCTCCCCATTAAATTACAGCTGTAGTCTTTTAATGGATGTTTCAAATGGTTAATTTATCCCTGGCACTGCGGAACAAATTAAACTGATGCCCAGTATTTTGTTCGTTGTTAGTGCTTTGATACTTGTTGTTGTTCAGGAGAGAATTTGTGCCGCAGTAACTACTGTTAGTTGTATTGTGTAAATATCACTCCGGTCATTATATGAATATGTGTATCCTGTATGTGCAGAATACAAATATGTTGTATTCAGGTGTGCTGCTGACCTTGTAACCTGCTTATTACCATTTAATGGTGCGTCCTAGGACATTGTCTTGTATATTCAGTTAAAAAAAAATGCACACATGTCTTAACTTTTTTTAATCGTTTTGCCAAATCTCTGCACAGGTTAATTAGCAAAAATGATTTATTTGTGACATACATAGACATACCAACAGGTTTTTGCAAATCTAACCAATATGACGCCAACACTTGCAGCTGGATTACCAAAGGCTAGGTCTAAACTATGTGCATTTAGATTACACCTTGTGAAATTCCTTAGAAGGTAGTGCTTGATTATATACTACCTCCTGCCTTAGGCCCTGTACCTTTCTGTCCCATATTGTATCCCTTAGGAAGTTGGATGTCTGCTTGATTGGTGAGGGAAAGTCTATCAGGAAAGTTGTAACCTAAACAGTAATAATATAAAAAAAAGTGTCACACAAAAAAAAACACTTTACATTAATTAACCTCAAATAAATATATTGTCTATTAACATGCTTGGTTAATGACTATGAGTTTTAAGGTATTATTATTGACCCATTTTACCTTTCATTAGTGTCCCCTTGTGCGTTGAACATTAAATCAACCAGCGTGAATATAATCTCTTCTTTCCGATTAGATGTTATATTTTTAAGATATTACACCTTTTTTTTTTTAAATAATGTGTGTAAACATCACATTTTCTTTACGTTATCTATAGCATAAGCATATGTTCTGTGATGGTAGGTTGAAATTCTGTGACAGGGGGAAGCTTACTAATGATTTTAATCCAATTTATGCTGTATAATGACAATTCCTGGTACGTTCTACCTGGGTGACTTACAAGTTTGCAGCATGGCTTGGTTTTAATTGTGAATTTTAGAAGGACAGTCACACTTTATGTACAATAAAAGTTCTTTTGTACAATGTGATCACTACATTTCCAAGAACTATGTTGAATAAATTATGTTTTTATTTGCTTAAATGACCACTGACATGAAAATAACCAACCTTTCTGTTGTTGTTTTTTTTAAAGCATATAAGTGTTCAATAATTAGGGAAATGTATGCATTTATTAATGTTTACATATCTGTATTCTAATTAGGTTTCATCTACGACCATATATCAGGGTTTCCGTTCCACTCAGCTCTGTTATATTTAACTGGAGCCTCAGAGGAGAAGTGTCTCAACCAATAACTTTACTTCCAATTTAAGCATGGGTCAAATAGGAGCCTGTACAGAGCATGTACCCACAGGCATGTCCACCAGGAGTACAGTTGAACTCCTAGAAACCTTGAGATACAGAAAGTGGGTGTGTTTATGGTGAGATCTATTTAGGTAACAATTTAGAAATGGAGGTTGAGAAGGAAATAAAAAAGAAACAAATTATTTTAAGATTTTTGCTGAAAGGAAATGAACAATTAGAAATCTACGGATTCATAATTTCCATAATAATTAAAAAAAATTAGAATAACATTTTAGAAACAGAGTTAAAGTCCAAGTGTATAGTTCTATGGGGTTTGTTTATATTATATTTAACCTTAAACTCAGGTTATTAAAAAACAAATATTAGAAATAAAGCAGAAATAAGGCTTTAGATTGAGAAAGTGACAGGGAGGCGATTCATAAGCCGGTTCCTAATAAACAATGCTTTAATACTTAAGTGCAACAGCGCAAACAGTAGGCGTCTTGGTGGTGGTGGTTGTCTGTATCCGCTATTGCACTGAAGTATTAAATCACTGTTTATTAGGAACCGGCTCTGAATCATACGCTGCTTTCTGTCTTTTTAAGTATTAGAATGAGAATATGGTCTGTTAAATCAGGTGGGTCACAGCTTGCTGTCACATGGGATGCAAGTTGGACGCCCCTGGTCTATAGATATTGGGTCCATGGATCTGCTGCTTGCGTGAACATGCTGTTTGTGAAGACAATGGTTCAGAAATTGAAATGTAAGGTGGTATGGCGAAGCTGTAAAGAGCTGGCTTGCAATGCATCACTTGAGGTTTTCCATCGATGTCCACAGAGAGAAATGAAACCTTTTTTGCAGATATTGTTCTACTTGATTGTTAAATAGAGGTTCTGGAAAGTTCATCCTGTCAGATAACCTCATTGACTCTAGTTCTTTAGTCACAATGCAAGGCAGGTTTTTTTTTTTTTTTTTTAACTCTGCAGAAGAAATCAGCAATCCCTTTTTACAAGAGAGAGGCTTCAAGTAACTGAAATTGTTCTGTGTAAAGGCATTTGTTAAGCCAGGGTAATCTAAAACACAGTCAGCTCAAATCATTTTATAACTTGCTGCAACCTGCTGCAGGGGAACACCTATAGAGGAATAAGGTAAATTGGTTTTTAGGACTTGGCAAATGACATCTAGTAATTTGAATTTGTATTTTGCCGTTGGATTTACTTGCATAGAAAAAGATAAAACCCAGTCAGCATGGGAAATAGCTGTCTGATCTGTAAAAATGTCACACTGTCACATATAAGTAATTAAAATAACATGCATGCACAGTAACTGTGCACAAAATGTGAACTGCAACCTTCAGGCATTAATAATAGTTGGAAAGATAGGCTGGCTGGAGAATTGCTCCCAAGTAGCATAGAAACATAGAATGTGTCGGCAGATAAGAACCATTCGGTCCATCTAGTTTGCCCAATTAATGCCTGATGTTTGTAGTTAACAACAGTTCACTTTCTCAGTATGTATTTGCATCAGGTTGGCAAGTTGCATGTGACCTCAGTGCCCACATGTGTACAATTTACACACATTATTTGTCAGACAGTCAGGTACAGATTAAGATGTTGTAAGCTCCTGGGCTTCAGTTACTGTGAGGCCCCCATGATCGGGATGCTGGGGAGGGGTTTTAGAGGTAGAGTGACAGCGCCACCGCACTCTACCTGACAGTTGACACTGGAGAATCGGCTGAAGATTGTGGTACTTAATTCTTCTGGGCCGCTGAAATCTACATTATAACAGGACAGACCCGCAAAATCGGGACTGTCCCACGGACCGGGTGGTGGAGGGCCACAGGCCTTTCATTGGCAGTGGCACATGGACTGTAGTCCCTAAAGCCTATACCTTAATATGACCTTGCACACAATAGGATGGCTTGTGCCTACAACCACATCTTTTTTATAGGTCTGACTTTGTGCACCTTTTACATCTTGACAGGCTTTGTCATGGCTTTGCATCTGATGACACTTTGGTAAGGACCAAAATGGCCTCTTTATGCACATGGCCCCAATCACTGAGTGAGACACATAGACAGAGACCTGATCAGGGTCTTTACAGAGAATTTTTCTTGGCTACTTTGGTCTTCAGCTTGAAATTTCCATCTCAATTCCCTGCAATTCTTTCTTCCACGAATAAAGCCCTCGGCATTATGTTTAACTGAGAATGTAGAAGGTGAAGCTGGTAGTCCTTAAAGCTGTGAAGTACTATGGCTGCATTGTCCCGGCAATTTCATACTAACTGTGGAAACTTTTAAATCATGCAGTGTGATTAAGGCAGTTTCGAACTGACCAGTGGTAATAATATCCTGAATATAAGTGTAGTTTATATAAATCCAATTCATGTTCTGCAACTATAGAAGTCATATTCTGATGGACAGCTTGACCAGGATCAGAATACAGACCTTTCAGTAGCCAGCTGTATACTAAGCAACCAATCAGGTGAAGTTAATGATTACCAGTATTTTTTCTTCAGAAATAAGTTCTATTGAATAACAATATATCACTATTTTGACTATTTTCTATCCCATCATGTTTCCATTGTGGCATAAAAAAAATGTGGCTTGGATAGGCCCAAAGTGGTGGAAAATTCCGGTTAGAGATGCAGGGAAGAGGATGTGCTAAAGATGAATGCACTGCCCCAGAGGCCTGTAAATAACCTGTCAAACCCAGTGCCACTGGGGAAAAGCCTAAAAATTCCTTGGTCCTAGGTATGCGTGAAATAAATGACTAAAATCTAGGTCTGACATCACTGCAGCAATGGGAAAATTATGTGCCTCTGATTATGTATCTATTATAGTATATTTATGTATTGAAAACACATACTAATGTCGTGTTTTTTCAAATCTTCGTTCCATTTCAGTGAGGCCCCTAAGCATTTCATGAATATTTGTAAACACACGTCAAATAATAAAACTAATTACTTGCATTTTGATTTTATTTATGTGCAATTAAAATATTACATAATTTCAGATCTACACCTGCTTTTTTTCCATGTGCATCACAGAGAATGTCATTAGAATCTTGTTAACCCCTGGGTAAGTGAACATAATACGGTGTTTACAGACTATCAGTAATCTGCTCATAGTGCTGATCTGTGTGAGGGGGAGAAGGAAAACAATCATGGCTGCTGCATCAATTAAAACGCTAATATTTGCCATGGATTTAAGGTGAAAGCTTTGAAAAATAATCTGTGATGAGGAGTTCATTAATTAGCTAATCGTCTTATAAATTCATGTACTTGTTGAATTAAGTATATGTTAAATACTAATTATTGCAGATATCTGTAGCATGCCTGGCCTCCATTTTGTGTTATGTACTGTTCTAAACAGTTTATGGCATATGAAGTAGCCGTGTTTTTCTTTCTTCCAGTCGAGTGACGACTTGACCGTGAAAGAGGTCAATGTAATAAAAGGGATCACTCTTAAACTGTTTTTTGTAAGCAAATAAATTTGCCCATTTTCTCGGCCATTGTTGCTACAATTATGTTTCCTTTCTCCTTGTCTTGTTTTGGAATAAAGTGTTTGGGGATGTAAAAACGTGACACACATAAATAGCGCCTAATAATGGTTGCAAATTTGCAGTACCTGAACCGATCCTCAACTTCTAGGTTCCTCCTGTGATCTTTGTTCTAGTGCGACACATGTATATAAAAAAAATACAGAACAGCGGTTGGAATTGCATTGAAAATCTCTGCCACCCCATAGGAATAAAATTAGCAATAACAGGTGTGATTGCTATAATACAAAAGATGTGATTGTGTCTTTTTTTTTTATTTATTTTTTTAGTTAAGTTATAAAGTGGCACTATGCAATGTTGTACCTACACAACAAACCAGACGCTTATACATACATACTGGAACAAAAGATATGTAATGTATAAGGAAGTGGGTTATAGTAATCTAAAAGTAAATTCTGTATATATAGATTGCTTGGAATCAAACAACAAATGTGTTATTTCAATAAAGAATTTGTAAACCAGTAATAATGTAAATAAGTGAGTATGGAAGCCTAGGTTATTAGGGTTAAAAAAAAAGTATGAAATACAGTGAGAGAATTACCAGGGAGGGTGAATTCAGTATTTTTGTCTATTTCAGTTTACCCTATTCAATGTTAAATGCAGGTATATGTAAGGATTTTTTTTTTACTTTTGTTGATCACATGACGTTGTTAAATTTATGCACAACTCAAATATGGGGAAATCAATGATTAAGTAAGTTCTCCCCCAAAAACCCAACTAGTATCCATGAAATGGAACACTAAATTATCCTAGAGTCACCTAAATAAGGCACCATTTCAAGTTACACTTCTAACTCCTGTAACAAGCAGGCATTACATTAGCTTGTATGTAGGGTTGAGATTTTAGCTTTTCTGAATGAATGTATATTTTAATGTTGAAAAATACCAAATGGATTGAAAATTAGACAATATCTAAATTAAAAAAATGTTTTACTCATGAAAACAGGAAAGGAATGTTTTGTTCCAAATGTAGTAGTCATGGCCTACTGCAAAACAAATAACATCCCCCACTGAAGTAATTCAGACAGAAGGTTTTATGTATGCTGCTAATGATGACCACTGTCTGGTCCTTAGCTAGCCATAAAACAAAATACCATACACATCAAATAAAACATAAAGGAAAGAAAAGCCCAATTAATGGACAGTTAATAGATTTTTTTTTTACAACTAGAATAAACACTTCCATACTTTTATAATAAAAAGAAGGTAAGTCATGTTCATAATAATTTACAATTTTCTGTCATTTCCATTCATCAAAGAGAAAATATGTAATACTGCCAAGGCCCACATGACCCAACGAGTGTTGAATATTGTCAAATAATCTTTATAATACAATAATAAGCAGTTGCTAGCAATCACATTACAGATTTGCTTTCTGCAAGCAAAATGCATTTTGAATATTATTGACTCTATGGTAATTTATTGTGACATTTATTTTTCTTCTTGTCACAAATATTGGACCATAAGTGGTCATTTAGTTAAGTGGTATCTTCTAAATATCTTTAAGTATTAGGGATTTCTATAAAAAATGTGTCAAATCAGCTCTTTTCAGTATTAAAACGTTTTAGCTTTGGTAAAGTAATGTATGTATTATATTTTACAGGTATTGCATGTATAATATGTATATGTACATACACTAAATACTTTTTTTGCCTTTAGAAGAAAAGGTAAACATAAAAATATTTATATTCACAGATGTGTTTGTGTACATGTATAAATGCAATTTGAATATTATTTTAAAAAGTTATATGGGGTTCCAACACAAAAACAGATTGTATTAATCCTTTAAGTACCAGAGAGGTATACAGTAAAATGTTAACATTCACCTTTGACACACAAAAATACTAAGCTCCTCCAGTTCTAAGATCTCTTGCAGAAGTTGTATGTCAACCAGATCTTCCCATGACCTAAAAGGGAAAAATACAACAATAATCTTGTTTAAGCCCTTCTACTGCCCCTGATTTATAATGCAAAACATGCTTACCATTTAAGCGTTAAATGTGCAGACTGGGATCAGAGGGGGTACACAGATATTTATTGAACTCCAGCAGGACAGGAGTCCCCCAAATAATAAATGCGGGGGGATGGGCCCTCAAGCACCTGGAAAACTGCAGCTGTTTGGTGGGTCATTTTATATCTGTGTTTGGTCTAAATTGTTTTGAGAAGAAACTGATTAAGAGATGAAAGACATCTGAAGCTGTGATCCTTAGTAAATATAGAACATATTGGGCATACGCTATAGCAGTCTCCCTCCCACCTGCAAAAAAAGAGATTGTCTTAGGTTCAATAGGAATTGGACAGTGTATGATGTTAGAGGTTTCAATTACTAATATCCATTAAGTGGCAGAAGAAATGACCATGATTCTTCCATGATGAGGCTCTAACATTATTGACCTTCTGGTTTATCCATAGAGCATAGTGGACATCATTTGTTGAAGCAGCCATATTTGTAGCTCGTCGTTTTCGATGATTTAGACATAGATGTAACGACTATAACAAAATTGTTAACATATTTTTCTGCATGTTTGCTAGTGGTTTAAGTACCACAATGTATAGAAAAACGTTACTATCTATAAACAGACAGCATGAGCACTTTATAACTATGAGGATTGTTCCTCCCCCTGATTTTTAACATCCATGTCAGTTATTTCCTTTTATTGTGTAATATCCCTTTTGACAATTGTTGTTAGTCATGGTATTTGAAACATATTTAATGCAGATGTAATGATTCACAAAAAAGCAATGTTTTTCTTCATTCCCCCCTATTTGCATATGCATGTCAAATCTACTCCAGCCATTCTTAATGCCATGATTGAGGAAAACAACCTGACCTTTTCCCAAGTTTTCTGCATAGGGTAGTTATAGGGTGTATTTATTTTATTTATGTAACCCTCTCAGCACTAAAGTTAGGAGTATGCATTGTTTTCTCCTGTGCGGTACATACACCCGCGTTCAAAAGTTTGGTGTCACTTAGAAATGTCCATGTTGAAAGAAAAGCAAAATTTGTCCATTAAAATAACATCAAATAAATCAGAAAACCAGTGTAGACATTGGTAATCTTGTAAATTACTTTTGTAACTGGAAATGGCAAATTTTTAATGGAATATCTATGTAGGTTTATTATCAACAACCATTACTCCTGTGTTCCAATGTCACGCTGTGTTAGCTAATCCAAGTTTAACATCTTGGCTTGCATTTCCTTTTCATTTTGCAGCTCATCAAACTTTTGACCAGTAGTGTATATTTATTTGAAATATGTGTGCGGGATAAACATTTCCATATTTAGGCGTAGCTTGATGACGTCAGCTTTGGTCAACGCCTTTCTGTATTTTTTTATATTATGGTATCCTGCATGTCCACAATCTGGATGTTATGTCTCTTGTAGATCATTTGTAGAATGTGGCAATATTTTATAGATGGCTTCATAATACTAAAAAAATATATCTTGCCCTTTTGACAGTGATGTAGTTTAGAATTTTTTTTTTTTAACATGCAATATGAATGCCAGCAACATTTTGATAAGATCATAGGCTTGCCTTTTTGCTGCCGTTGTCATCCTATGGTATCTGTGCTTAAGGCTACTATAGTTAGGCTACATTAAATCCCACTGTCAGTCAAACTAGCCAATGCTCATGATGCGTACAAGCTGGAGCTGACAATTGTGATCTTTCCCTGAAACAACTTCACTCTCTGTTCCTATCTTGTCACAAAATAAATGCAGTAATATTGTACATATGTCTGATGTTCTGCAGAATCAAACGGTACTTGTTTTAACTTCTTTGAAAAAGGATACAAAGACAACCTTACCTCATTAGTCTGGTTTTGCATTTTGGCACGTGTTTTAATGCAAGCATATCATTGCCATTTTCTTTTTTCTATATTAAGAAATAAAAGAAAGAAAAGGGTCTCATACAAAATTATAGGTGTAAATCAGGAAAGCTGATATAGCTAAATATTGATAACATTACTGGACCTGTGTAGGTGATATCGTTATCCCAATATTTAGTCTTTGATGTTTTTTTAACCTCAGATATAGTTAAATGTTCTAGTTATCATTTTTGTTGGAAACAGCAGTTCATTGAAAATTTACAAACCCGAGGATCTAGTTCATTGGCGACGCAAAATATCATTCAATTCTGGTTCCTACTCTCATTTAGCCCCAATTTGGTCAAATATGTCCTATTCTCTGCCATAGTGTCCATATATTTGTTGGAAGATGTACCATTCACAGTCTGCTGCTCAGTGAGGTTCTCACCATCAGTTGCTTATGGTTGGGAGATTGTAAGTGAGCAATGGGGATTATGTACATATTTGTGGGAGTTTTTTTTTTTTTTTATCTGCGTGTAATATTGCTTGAAAATCCTATGAGACATTTCAGCAGAATTTCAATTTATGTATAATAGATGAGCACTAATGGCACATGGTCTCTTTTTTTGTGGCTGTTGGTATCGCAGGAGATTTTCTTTGGGAATTTTACTGATTTAATTGTTGGTTTTCAAAAACCAACAGACAGATTAACTTACATACCAAAAAGTAAGTTTCCATCTCTAAAATACACTAAAACATTCTCTCATTTACAGACAGACCATCAGTTTTAAATCCATCTGCTTGGACACCACAGACAGGGATAAACACCTCCCAAACCTCAGGAGGGATGTCCATTAGCCAGTATACAATGCCAAAGCTGCATACTCTCAATTGCACACAGCCAAGCACAGCATTTACTGTGGAAAACAAAAGTTTAATTTGGAGATGTAATATCCTACATACTTTTTATAAAATATATTCTAGAAATATTGATTTTAAAGAATATAGACGTGGTTCTTCTTTCATAGTATAAAATCTCTATAGCCCATTGTTCTGCATTAAAGTATGTGGAACCACACAACATGAATGTCTGTCTGTTCTATCTATTCCAATGCATCATATTGAATGTATATATAAGTGCATTTCACACATCCATCACGACCATTCCTATAGTATCTCATTGCAATATTCAAACGATTTGGATGTTTCTAAATTTTATAGGCTTTTTAGAACTATGCCATAACACAAACCACACCTTCATGGTAAGACTAGGGTTGTACTTATGATAAATTAATTGGTGTAGGCTGATCTTGCCCCTCAGGATCCCATCACATGCAAACTGTCTGACATGGTATACATTATCTTGTGCTCGCAAATGCCTGACTGCAACCTTTCTGGACATCCAGACTCACGGCAAGACAACATCTGACACCTGCATGAATTCATAAACTGAACATGTATCAGCTGGTTTGTGGCTTAACCAAGACTAAGGGCTGGTCAAAAAATATTTGACTGAATCAGGTCAGCAAAGGACTTTACAAATTTACTGAGATGGAATGTTTTTTTTAATGCTGTCTGTGTGTATTTAGAAAGATAGTATAACTTCTCATAAATTCCTGAAGCAAAGGCCTAGGTGGTCTTGAATGCTCAAGTTCATGTGTATCCTCTGATGGCTAGCTTTTCAAAGCACATTGGTCAATGTTTCCTCTTTTTTGTTGATCCAAAAGTAAAACAAAATATTTAGGGCTTTATTCATGAAAGTGGGAATTGAATGCAACTGAGAAGGTAATAGGAAAAGTATGGCCAAAGTAGCCAGGATTGAACAGTTCTCCAATTCGGCCTTACAGCTATACCTCAAACACTGCTATTTTGGCCTTAATTGTGCAATCCTCTTTGAGGGGCATGTACTAAAGAAGCACAAAAAAGAAACACAAAAAATTTCTCTCATTTTTAAATTACACACCAGTAATCTGTGCATCATTGATAAAGTCATGTTATGCACAATATTAATTGTTAAAATAAATCTTATTTGCGTTCACTTTTTCTGTGTGACTGAAATTTTCACTACAGATAACGGAAAGTTGAATCACTAAATGGAACACGTTGTAATGAAAACATGGATGATGAAATACAATTTATTTAAGACATGTGTGCATTTACAAACTAAAGATAATGCAAATAAAAACAAAACAAAATGACAACTCAAACCAACAGACACAGCAACAACAACAAACAGCTATTTGTTATATACAAACATAGTTAATATTTAATTTAATATTGCATCGAAAGATCAATAGTTACTTGACAACAAAACAAACTGTTATGACATTTGTATATCATGAGAGCACAGGCTATATTTAATAACAAATTTGTATTATTTTTAGCCCTAAATATAAACACAATTTAAATTTACGTGCATAATTTAAATTGCTAAAATTATGCAAGTGTAAAAATAATCAAATTTTATTTGTTAAATGGAAGACATGCAAAAAAAAAAAAAAAAAAGGTAAAGTATTTTAACTAAAATAATTATGATTACCACCACTTTTAGCGGATTAGATTAGTACATGCACTTAGTGAGGTTTTTCCAACATAGTAATGATTTTGGAGCAGTGAAGTCAATGCGAGTATATTAGCAGCTATTGTGGTGTAATCCTTAACAACAGTGTTAGCATTGTCTTTTAATAGTCTTACCGAACTGGATTCATTGTGCATTTTGTAAAGCTAGGCCTATTGGATGGACTGAAGCTTTTATTTGGAGCAAATTAAACTTGATAAAAGATATGTATCAATGAATTGTAGGACAAGCAATGCAAAAAAAATACAATCTATCAGTCTTCATGTGTCTAGGTCATACATGAAAAGGAGATAAATCACAATATTTTCCCCCACCTGAAATACTTTCTCTCTGTTTGCATCCATGTAAGATATTGTTTTTTAACCTGCGGTAAATGTTTTGAGTGTATAGCAAGTAGATCTGACCTATACTATTGTATTCCATACATCCATTCAAGTGAAATTCAAAAACGTGGCATAAATAAGCAAGTCATTATGATCTATATTGTATAAGCCTTGTCTGCAAAAGTCTTAATGTGCCAGTCCATAGCTCAAAAGGATATAAATGGGGCAACAATAAATAAAATAACAATTGACATATATTTGGATTTAATCTTGCTTGATGTTATCCCTTTATTTCACAATAGTGAGCTATAGTACTATTAATGTACCATATGCACACTATATTGGTTCTTAATTCATGCCACGTTATTAGCAATATGACCCACAAACCTGCTTCCTCTTCTCTGTGGACTTCATTTTAAAGACCTGATTGTGCAGTTTCCTTTTTCATTTCTTCAAAAATGAGATGATAAACATTAATTTGTTGTACAGTGTTATTTGTTCCATTATCTTTGGAGGTGCATGCATAAGGAAGGGGTAGCGAGTAGTTGATGAGGGTTATCCAACAGTTTCTCCTGTCAATTTAATAATGAACCAATTGTTAGTTACAGCCTTTCCAGTGCCAAAGGCCATGATGCCTAATGTGTATCCAGAAACATACAGGCATTCTAGCATTAATGGAGTTAAAAAGCATAAAGACTGAAATAGCATTCTCTATGGGTATAATAAACTACTAAAAGCTACAATACTGCACTTTTGTAAATTGCTTAAAAACGGTTATGTAAACAGGCCACATAGTCCTTTTGCTCTTAACGATCGTTTGCCTCGGAGGGTTACAGTCTGAAACACTGCGTCTGTTTACTAGAGTGAAGAAAATACCATGAAAATATATATATATATATATGTATATTTGTTCTAGTGCAATACAATGATGTTCTCGGGGACATAATTAAAAAAAAAATCAAACTGAAAAATATTGCAGATATTCTCTCCCTCTGTTGACTAGAAATGCTTTGGGAAAGTGAGGCATGCAGTGCAGATGATAATGCTGTCATGTTTGATTTGAACTGTATTCTCTCTGTTGTTGAAGCTAAGATAGAATGCAGTGCCTGCCTGACCCATTTTAGCAGCCCATTATAATAATTTCACTGTCGCATGGCCACCGAGTTAATGTACTTACAAATGACAGAGAAAGTGTGTTACATGACCTTAGGGTTTTTAGAAATGAAATGACGTAGGAGATACTATATCAAAGATTTGTAAAAGGCTTGCTTTTTAGTATACCTTCCTAAGTTCTATTGTTAACTGCAAAATACTATTTTTTTTTTTTTTTATGGATTTATTAGCTTAGTTTATTTTATGCTTTGATTTCAGCTATTATTCACCTAGTCCGGTGCTAGTCATTTATATATATTTAGTTATTATATTTAAATCCTTATAGCCTGTTGTTTCACATTGTAACATATTATTACTGTTGGTACCTCATGGTTTTAATTCTCCTTATTTCTAAGGCCTTTCTTAAATCAATCAGCATTGCATATCTTAAAACTATCATGCAACAAATGTGTACATTTTAGGCTATCCCTGCTTTTGCACAGGTGGTGCAAACTATTTTTGTCACATATTATTCTGAAACTTGCACTGTTTAACCAGTGGTAATTAACATAATTGATAGATAAAACTTCTACAAGCAATATTACTGACGTGTAAAGTCACTATTGTGTTCTCAGTACACCTTATAGCACATGACTCATTTGTTTACACATCAATAATGGGGGTTTCTGTATTTACAGAGATATAGTATAATTTGAAGATGAATTTATGTTTATACAAATTGCCGAGTAGAATTGCTTCATCTGGGAATATTTTTGAGATAGTTCATACACAAAATAAACTAGATCAAATGATATGCTCTAAAATAAAATCCGAAAAATAATTGAAGCTGTAGCCAAGGGAGTCCACACTAATCTGTTTATGATCCTGTTGCTATCCATCTACATGTCTCTATTTATGATTTACATATTTAGGGAAGAACAACAAGTAATGTGTATACTTCTGTAAAATATTATTTTTACTGACAGGAAGCTAAGCATCTTATTCTTCTGAATTTAAATGTACATTTTCTGAATTTGTCTTTCCCTCCTTTTTTGTTTAAAAATTATTTTACTTACCACATAGGGGTACAGTCTGCACTGTTTATCAGGGCACAATATATGTTCATACCCCAAACATAATCTCATTATTTTATCATGTTTTTCTCCTATACCTAGAGTGCTAATGATGCACTGCGATGGAATCAGATTGCAGAATAATTTTTATGTTGTTTGATATATCATTAATTAATATAACTTTGAAAAGCATATTATTGACTTCCTCACCTGTAGAACACTATGAAATAATGTGCACAATTTGTTCCACAATAAATATGACTTTAATTAGTTTCACACAACAGCAAGGTATGCCATAAATATTTAGTATGATAGACACTCATGTAATTTCAATTTATAGTCATTTACTGTCACTACCAGCATTCCATTTTTCTATTTTAGCTTTATATGAAGGGGGGGAAAAATAATTTCAAATGATGTGAATAATGGTTTGAAATAAATGGTTATTATTATTATTACTATTTATTTACTTATATATGTATAAATAATAAAAGCACTGTACAATGGGCAAACCATACCAAGTTCAGACACAAAAGGGGAGAGGTTATTGAGGCAAGCTTTCAGTCCAAAATGAATTAAATCTATTGAAGGTTATGAAGCTCGAGTAACTGCTCATTTTTATTGTCTACATAATAAAGTAATAGGAAAAAAAGTTTATATGCAACAGGGGATGCATTACATCCCACGCAAATGTTTATGTTAATCAAGTTTATTTTCACCCTCCCCCACACACAGAACTGGAAACTTCTTTTTGTACATCAGGTCATGGCTGTAGTATGTTAATCTAAAACAAATAAGTGCATATGAAGTGAAGAAACTTGATGCTGCTAGTAGTCAAGTGGCATTTAGTGTAAGCAAAAGTATAGCAGTGCTCCACAGCATAATAAACAACATAGATTAAAGAAATGGTTCATTTTCAGAGATACTCTTTTGACACTTTATATTTGTTCTTTTTTCTCTTTAAAATTGTTATAGAACCTATCATAGCTAGGACTGTGGGCCAACAATGACAGAATATTCTGAGAAACTACTACAGCCTAGGTGTCCAACTATGACCCTCCAGCTGCCGCAGTACTGCAAACCCCATAATTCCCCACCAGCTTTCCAGAACAGCAGAGAATTATGGTAGTTGTAGTACAGTTACAGCTGGAGGGCCGCAGTTGGACGCCTATGTACTCTATTAATCGCTCATGTTTCTGTCATGCAGCTGTAATTTGAACCCTCTCAGTTACTAAATTGCGAACAGGAGGGGCACAGTCATAATTTACTGTCCATTTATCTGTGCTACTCCAAAAATCACTGAACTAGCAAACAAAATTATAGTTCTCAGTGGACAAGTAGGAGTGTGTCTTTATGTCTACTTAGCAGCTATAAAAAAAATGATATGCAATAAACTAGTTTCAATGTAATGATTTACAACAAGGGAAACTGCAAAAAAAAAAAAATGCACTGAACATTTCATTCAGTGTCCAGCCTCCTAAAGCTGTGATATAGCCTTTCTGTGCATGCTCAGATTCCCCCACTCCCACAAAGGGAAATACAATGGTATTCAGGCCTGACGAGCCAACGGCAGGTTCCCAACCATGCCTCACATCACAGCTACATCACGGTAAAATGACTGATTAGCTCTATGCAATATTTGCATTGATAGTACTGTATTTCATGAGCACTGAGGCTTTAATATAGCTCTTAGTGGTGAAAATGATCCATTATTCGAAAATTACCAGTTATCCAAAATACTTCTGGTCCCAAACATTTTGAATAAGGGATACTCAGCCTGTACTGTCTCCTCAATTCAACTAATTTAGCTATACATTACTTCTCCCTAATTGTACGTTACAGTGGCATGTAGTCTAGGCTATTAGTGAGTTTTTGTTGTGAGTGCACGTCATGGGTCTGTGCCAAGGTTGCCCAAGATAATTTGCAAAACTACCACAACTAGAGGACATAGTCTTAAATTAGAGGGGCAACGATTTAAAAGTAATTTCAGGAAGTATTACTTTACTGAGAGGGTAGTGGATGTATGGAATAGCCTGCCAGCAGAAGTGGTAGAGGTAAACACAGTCAAGGATTTTAAGCATGCGTGGGATAGACACAAGGCTATCCTAGCTATAAGACCGGGAACGGGGAACTAATAAAAGTACTCAAAAAAAATTGGGCAGACTAGATGGACCGAATGGTTCTTATCTGCCGACACATTCTATGTTTCTATATTCCATGGTATTTTGATGATTTACTTGAAGCATATTTTTTTTATTCATCTCAACCCCATTCGTTTGTCTTTATGGCCTTTGAACGTGGAACCATTATCTAAAATATATTGATTTTTTATTTTTACAAATCCTCAATCAAAATGTTGGTTAAATAATTTGATGTGTATGCTGATTTTGCAGGTTGTGTGCGTGTCTCACTTTGTGGATATGTGGAATTGTATTGCTATTAAAGAAAGTAAAGAGTGAATTAACTACAGGCTGAGTTTACACTGCTATCACTAATAAATACTTGGTCTAACTCTCTAAAGCTGGTCATTCCACACCTGGGTCTATTATGCGCCAATTAACAAGTGCATTGATAACTGAACAAAGTTACCCTAGTGAGTATGCTTGGCTCCAAATTTATATCAGTGAGTCAGTTCACCAGCAGGGATAGGCAATGTGTACGTGGCTAGGTTTTTGAAGGTCTGTAGAACATCATTAGATTGTCCATTACAGAACCAAATAAAAACTCATTATTTACTGTATTCGTTCCCATGCTGTTGTATTGCATGCTCCCTATTACTGTTTAACATCAGTTCAATGTTATTGCACACAACAGCAACTTTCTCTCTTCTACCACAAAACAAATTATGCAAAAAAAGAAATACATTCTGTTTCCGAGTTACATCCCAGAGACGTGTCATGATAGCTTTCTTAACAAGTTGTCTTTACTTAATGTAAGTTGTTATAAGGTGATAAATTCCCCTTCAGATTAGGTTTAAAATACATTTTATTTTCTCCTGCTTCCATTTACTTGTCACTGCTGTTTGTCCCATTGTGTCCTGCAAAGCCAGAGCGTCTTCCTTCTACTGGTTCTCATAATTATTAGAACAGTACATGCAACACATAAAAAAAAAAACACCTTGTTATCAAACACACCCACACTCTGAGGACCATGAATAATACAAAATATAGTCATTGCCAAGGTAACAGAAGCAGTCATGCTGTATGTTCAAGTTACTCCCACTAGTGAGGACATTGCACACTTGTTAAGTACACTCGTAATTTATTTCATTACAAATTGTGTGTCATGCATAATAATGTAATGTTGGCATTTTGAATTCCAACAAATCTCTAAACAGCTGAATAGTATTTTGTTAACCAACCTTTGGATAATGATATGACTAAAATAATTATTTTGGCTACATAATGTGATGTAGCATAAAATTGTGTGTTAAAAGGACTGTGTATATATATGTATATATTACATTATCCCTCACATCTAATCCATTGCCAGATAATTTTCCTTACACCTACAGAGTATTGCTCTAAACCACTCATTCCTCACTGTAGAGGCCACAAATTTTCCAACATCTCAACCTACTTTAATCCTCTTCATAGTGGTTTTCCTTTGGCTCAACTTGCTCACTCACCACACCTTATCTGTTTGCTAAGCACCCAACCGCTTGACCACCTATACATTGCCTTCATTCTCAACAGATAACAGATACATTGCACAACCTCTTTCCATTTGCTTCTCCAAGAATTCCCTCCAGCTGCCCCATCTCTAGATTTCACTTTCAAAACAAATCTTTTAAATTGTTGGCACGCTGTAAATTAGCGTTAATCGTTCTGGGCATTCCCAGAATGCTTTGTCCTCCAGTGTCCCAAAGAATCGGAGGGTGAACCCTCATAGCCGCTGGACACCGGTTCCTAATCGGGGATGTTCCTTATAACGTGTGACAATTTGGGGGCATTGAATCGACCTTGTTCATCCCTGTGATACACGTCTGATGCACTTTAACTGCTAGAAAGATTTGAATGAGATGACGCAGCAGCTCACTGCTAGCCTGCAGCTAGAGGGAGATTAGTTTCTTCTTACTGAAAATTAATGATTTACAGCTTTTTTAAAGAAGGATTCATAGCTAGTCAAACATGATCGTTCCTAAAAGCTATAACCTGCTATAAACCAAAATATCACTGAAGCAGGGAGACTGGATTTGACTTTGTGCAATTTTAAAATGGAATACAGCTACAAGGTCAAGATCTCACTCTCTTTTTAAGTCTGTTTTTTTATTTAAGTATTAGTAGGTACTAAAGGCTTAGTATTCCCATAAATTGTCTTCCCTGCCATTCAAACAGTAAGGGTAAAATTTGATGCAGGCTTCTAGTGACTGAATATAAATCACTCAAGATTAAATTACTAGATAATTTGGAAACTTAACAGTTTGCATTTTACACTTTCAATTGTTTTGCTGACTTGCACTTTTTTTTTTACATTCGTGCTGGAATTTATTAACAGTCCTGAAGACATCTATCACCTCTCTCCTTCTTAGTATCCAATGGGCACATTTTCACAGGAAGAAAAGTTGCAACACTGATGCCTGCATTAGCTGCTCCAAAAAGATTGCTATATTTCCATTGACATGCAGTGCATTACCATAATTGGCTTTTCTACATGATAGGACAGAGGAAATAATAATGTCATTTTATTTACAGCCAAAGTGTCCTTTTATGAGACTTCTCCAAGTTTCTGCCATGCTGTGTAGGTCAAATGACATCTTTTGATCAGTCCTGTCCAAAGGCATCAAAGCTGAGTGGCATGTAATGGAGACCTAGTGACAAACCAAATCTAGAAAAGAAATAAGACTGCCAGTTTCCCATTAAACATCCTGCTAAACAGCACAGCTTCCCCGTGTCGGCTATGAAACCATTCTGACCACCTAAATAAGGAGAATGAAAGGAGACTGAATTGGACATTAGTACTACAAATGACTGTGGTGATTGCCACTATTTCCCTCCTCCAAAATAAAAAAGGGGGGAAAAAAAATCAGCAAGCAAGCCATGCGAGCTATAGTTAGACAGATCCTCTCCCATTTCATTTACGTTCTGCCACTTGCTGGTTTTCTGATCTGGTTTATTTAGGTTTGACATCAGCCAAATGGTGTATCAGGATATCTCTGACAGGTATTCTTACGGATTTAACAAGTTGCAGGCCTTCTGAAAAGATAGATCCGCCACAAAAGAAGGTTTTCTTTCTCTCTGCTGTGGATCGGAATTAAGCATATGGTGTTGTTGCATATTCTTAACATTTGTGTGTATATGTGTGCAGGTGTAAATGATTTCATTTTTCTATTTTGCAATAGAATTCTTACCTATTTTGGATGCAATTGAGTAAATGTGTGTCCTGTTGTTCTGGCTGGTAGAAAAATAAGATTTTTGTATGCTGTAGTCGCTTGCTGTGTGACTTAAGACACACACTTTATTTGAGTTAACGTTCTTATTCAACTGTGAAAGACACAAAGAGGATTGGAATGTGTGATGATCTATTGAGCATTAGATATGCAACTTAACTTATTTAGGGATTTTTTTTTTTTTTTCCCATCTCAACTATTCACAATTTTATTCTTCAGTTTTTTTGTATATTTTATTACATTAAATGAATTGTTGTTGGAAATTATTTGATGCATTAAATACAATCTTAGATCTAAAAGGCAGTTTGATTATGGAAAATGATATTTTTGCTACAATATATATTTAAACATCAAGACTTTGCACACATGGAACACATTGCATATTTTTTCTCTTTTACACTTTCAGTGCCACAGAGTGGGGAAACAGGTTAACGACAAACAGTGGTATTTATTTCAAAAACAAATGTAATCAATTTTATGGTATCTCCATGGGAAAATCTACTAATGAGAAGGATTTAGGAATAATTGTAGACAACAGATTTAGCAATAGTGCGCAAGGCCAATCAGCAGCTGCAAGGGCCAACAAGATATTGGCATGTATAAAAACGGGGTTTTGATTTACAGGAGGAAGATATCATCTTATCGCTTTACAAGTTAATTCTTAATCCTCAGCTTGAATATGCGTGCAATTTTGGCCACCATTTCTTAAAAAGGATATCATGGAACTAGAAAATGTGCAAAAGAGGCGAGATTAAAAAACTTGCATTTATATATGCTAGAAAAACAGTGTCTTTATAATCATTCAGGGACAGTGGTTTATTAAAAGAAGTGTACAAAGAACAATAGGTTGGGACTGTAAGATTGAATATTACATACACCACAAGGAAAAAATTATTTACAGTAAGGACAATATCGTTGGAACTCACTGCCATGAGAGGTGGTGCCATCAAATATAAGAGACCCTTCAAAAAGGGTCTGGATTTGTTTTTTGTTTTTTTTAGAAAAGCAGGAAATACAGGGCTATCAATAATGTCACAAACATTAGTATTTTAATCTTGATACCAGAAGGCATTTTGAGTCAAGAAGGAATGTTTCCCCATAAACAGCAACACTCACTTTTTTTTGCCTTCTTTTAAATCAAAAGCAGGAATGATGGGTAGAAGGGTTGAACTTGATGGACTTAGGTCTATTTTCAACCTAAATTACTATGTTACTATGTATGTATACTGCATAGTATTTTATTTCTATATATGCTCCTAAGAATAAAAGACCAGTTTACATATTTTATAGTAAATAGGTAAATGGAATAAATGTGTGTGTGTGTGTGTGTGTATATATATATATATATATATATATATATATAATCATATCATATGACTATATCTCCATATATATATATATATATATATATGTATTTTATATATACATTTTTGAAGCATTTTGTATCGTTAGAGTGAAGCTTATTTTTAACATCTGAGCTTTGAAACAAATAGAATAACATTTTAAGTCAGTAGTACAAATAAAATAAAAGAAATGGCTAAAATCCACTTGCATACTGAATTCATTTTCTAAGAGCCTAAGGCTATTTGGCCTCCCAGTCTTTGTCAGCCTGATCTCTGCTGCTCTCAGTATTGCAGAAAACCCCACTTCCACCAAAGTGTCACATGTCTAGGTGAGTCGTGCCATCCCCTATCTAAAGTGACAACCATCTTTGAGGACCAGTTTCTTAAATGACTTGTATATCATCAGACATATTAGAAAAATAACATTTTCTGCAAGCTGACATTTTTATTTCCTGTTTCCTTCCTTTGTTTTTTTTTCCCCTTCTCTTTGTTAGTCTGTGCAGCTAAACTTCTATAATTGGTCATGAGTCAGAGGTTGAATCGTTATTTCTGCAAATACACTTTCAATGCCTTCCCTTTGTTGTAGTGAAATGTGGGTCATCTTTATCCAGCAAGCTTATTTATGGCCTACTATATAGTTGTGGAGGGCAGCGTAAAAGAAACTTGGATGTTAAAACAGGGATGACTAACCTCTGGTAGGCTGCATATCATGGGAAATATAGTCTAAAACATCCTGTAGGCTGGATTACAACTATTATTTGTATCAAGACCTTGAGTGTAAGGTTAGTGTAAGATACTGCGAGGAATCCTAGCTAGTTTGTGATTGTCAACTCTGTATAGGATCTGACCACATATTGAGCACCTGTGTTTTTAAGATGCTCCTTGCAGTAGGGAGTACTGTATTTGCTCGCATATAAGACGACCCCCTAAACTTTGGATCTTTATTTATGGGGGGGGGGGGGGGGGGGGCGAAGCCTAAATATATGTTTTGCTAGTAAATATTGATAAAACATTTTGTAAAAAAAATGCATTTCTTGTTTTTATTTCTTTCCTCTGGTTCATTCTGTCACAGACATCCTCCGTCTGCTCTCGAGGAGGATCCAGGTCTGTGGGGGACCTGGATCCTAGTCTTATAGTCAGACCTCAGATGAGGTCTGGTTATAAAACAACCATCAAATATAAGACAAGTGGTCTTTTTCAGAGACAATACAGTAATTAAAAAACATAAATAAGGAGCTCGAATAAGATCTCAAATTGTGCACTAAACATATTTTAAAGCCTGTTCCCTATAGAGTACATTTTGGAAGCATATTTAATGTGTATTCTTCATTTACTCAAGGTTATAAAATACAACAGATTTTGCATACGTTGGGCCCAAATCATTGCATTTGTCTGGAGTTCAAAATCAGGAACCCCGTAACATTCACTATTCTCCTTAAATTTGGATGTAAACCGCATTTCACGCAGGTTTATCCAGAGGGTTTGACAATGTGTACAAAAAAACTACTGTGTTTGAAAAATGCGAGTGAATAAAAAGCATCCTTCTAAGAGTAGAGTTTATTTACATACGTTTATCAGTTACAAGCATGCACCCATTTTTTGGGAACTGAGCCAGGAGAGCAATAGTGTATTTTGATACATTGACCACCTGTCCATGTACATCACATTTAACACAATGTGCGGCTCATATTGTGCAGAGCACAATATGATCCAGAAACCCCTGGAAGGGAAAGGGTTATTATTAATTGCATGACCGCGAATAGACATGTTCTCCGGTAACATTGCAGATCTCTCTTCCAAGTGGCAGTATAATGGAAGCTGTTTCTATTTACTTTAACTTAGCAAGGAATGCACACATGTCCTGAGTGTTTACTACCTTCAATTAAATAAATTGCTATCATTAATTTTGTTTTCAACATTTAGCTTTAATTTCTTTGTTACTGCTGCTGTGTTTGTAAAGGCCTACATGTTTAGGTGCCTACAGGTCTGCTTCAGAGAAGCATGTACATGTACAGAACAAAAAGTGTTTTCATAAAACTAGTCACTAAAAGGGAACTGCAAAAACCTGGGATTAATTGCCTGTCTTTCTTTTAGATATCAATGCCTAATTTCTGCAGTTCACTTGTCAGTTTTCTTTTAGTGATTAGCCTGGATAATAATATTTATAGATCATTGGCGATACATTTTCAATCAGTTAAATGATGCATAAATGAGATTTGCGACTTCAACTACTTTAATAAGTACGGTTTTGTATTATTTGTAGATATTTATGGAACTATTTGTTTGTAGCAATCTTAAGACATATAGAAAGAACATTAAACAGGTTAGCTATAAAGGGTACAACATTATAGCCTTAATCATTTGTAGTGTAGGACAGCAAAAAAAGATATGCACCCTATAAAAAATGCATAAATAAATTAATATTTTATTAAATAGATTTAAAGTTGGAACAGCATACATGTACCTTTTTAAATCATTAACTCCCACCATGCTCTTCCTTGGGACCTTCGTCTTTCAATCTTTGGTCAGATATATATTTACATTAAAATGTGCCTTTCCTTCCTCATTTCCTTGTTTTCTTCCCAGCTTTCTTCCTTCATAACCCAAGCCCCTCACCCTCTTCCTACCTCTCACGTTCCATTCCTCCCTTTTAGTCTTTCATTTTCCCTCACAACTTTTGTCCTTCTCTCTCTCATGGAATAATGTTAGTTTCTTATTTTCTAAAACTTTGTTTTCTATGTTCCAGCATACGTTCCTGCAGAGGAATTAAAAGCAGCTGAAATTGATGAAGATAACGTTGAAGATGATGGGCTTTCTCTTGATGTCCAAGACAGTGATTACTTGTACAATGACGAACAAGAAATCAAAGAGAATCAGAGCTACCAAAATTCTCCTGTCAGTAGCGTAACTAATCAGGATGCCGGCTATGGTTCACCATTTAGCGAGACAAGTGACCAGCTAGCTGATTTCAAAAGTACTTCCTCTAAGGATGGCCAAGACAGAGAGGAAGGCCAGAATGTGGACAATGTGTCTTACCCTCAGGACAGTTTGGCACAAATCAAAGCTGTGTATACAAACCTACTGTCAGAGTGCTGCTGGTCCACCATAGCATTAGATTTAAAAAAATCTAGTCCAACTACAAGTACTAATAAAAGCTGTCAAAGTGAGGACGCAGAATCAAAGTCTAATCCTGTCACACCTACCACCATCACAAGCAGCAGCAGTACCAATACAAGTACTAGTATTAGTGTTAGTACAAGTAACAGTACTAGTAATAACAGTGCTTCAGGATATGACTGGCACCAGGCTGCATTAGCGAAAACATTGCAGCAAACATCTTATGGACTACTCCCCGAGCCCAGTCTATTTAGCACAGTACAGCTGTATCGGCAAAACAATAAACTGTACGGGTCTGTTTTTACGGGTGCCAGTAAATTTCGATGCAAAGACTGCAGTGGAGCTTATGATACTTTGGTGGAGCTAACTGTACACATGAATGAGACTGGACATTATAGAGATGACAACAGAGATAGACATTCCGAAAGAACAAAGCGCTGGTCCAAACCTAGGAAAAGATCACTTATGGAAATGGAAGGAAAAGAAGATGCACAGAAAGTATTAAAGTGTATGTATTGTGGGCATTCATTTGAGTCATTACAGGATCTTAGTGTACACATGATTAAAACGAAGCATTACCAAAAAGTGCCTCTGAAAGAGCCAGTACCCGCTATCACAAAATTAGTTCCCGCAACAAAAAAACGAGCACTTCAAGACATGGCTTCGCCTGACTCACCTGAGCAAGCTGGGATTTCCCCAGGCGCCTCAGCAAGTGACAGTGCCAAGGACCCTAAAGCTGCCAATCCATATGTGACTCCAAATAACCGCTATGGCTACCAAAATGGTGCTAGTTACACATGGCAATTTGAGGCACGAAAGGCTCAGATTTTAAAGTGCATGGAGTGTGGTAGTTCTCACGACACATTACAGCAACTGACTGCTCACATGATGGTTACTGGACACTTCTTAAAGGTGACAAACTCTGCCTCCAAGAAAGGCAAACAACTAGTTTTGGATGCAGTCGTGGAAGAAAAAATCCAGTCAATACCTTTGCCCCCCACTACACATTCAAGGCTACCAGCAACTTATATAAAGAAGCAACCAGATTCTCCAACTGGGTCTATAAACTCAGATGAAAGAAAAGATCCAGAGAAATTAGGCAACATGGAACCAGAAAAGAGGATCAAGGAAGAAAGTGAGGACACTGATAAGGTTGAGACTGCAACATTGTATCAATACCTAAGAGAAGAGGATTTAGATGACAGTCCTAAAGGTGGGCTGGATATTTTGAAATCACTGGAAAACACAGTGTCAAGTGCAATCAGCAAGGCTCAGAATGGAGCACCATCATGGGGTGGTTACCCTAGTATACATGCTGCTTATCAACTGCCAGGTTCTATAAAAGCTCTGCAGACAACAGTGCAAAGTGTTCAAATGCAACCATCCTATGCTAGTAGTGTGAAGTCATTGTCGTCTGACCATAATGCGTTGATTCATTCTCCTGGAAGCTTAACACCCCCACATCATAAAAGCAATGTATCTGCAATGGAAGAACTTGTAGAGAAGGTGACGGGAAAAATCAATGTCAAGAAAGAAGAAAAGACTGCAGAAAAAGAAAAGGTCACTCCAGTCAAGCCATTGTCTCCAGTGGCCAAGGAAAATAAAGACATTCTTAAATCAGAGGACACTAACGGTAAAGTTCTCAAGAAAAATCCAGAGCCCGAAATTCAAAAGACAAAGAAAGATACACAACTGGAACCCCATACGCCTAATGGTACAGAACCTCTAAAAGCAAAAGTCACTAATGGCTGTAACAATTTAGGGATTATTACAGATCATTCACCCGAGCCATCATTTATTAACCCTCTTAGTGCATTACAATCTATAATGAATACTCATTTAGGGAAAGTGTCCAAACCAGTAAGCCCTTCTTTGGATCCACTTGCTATGCTGTACAAGATTAGCAATAGCATGTTAGATAAACCAATTTACCCTACTACACCGGTGAAACAAGTAGAATCAATTGAGAGATACTATTATGAAAATAGCGATCAGCCTATTGACTTAACAAAATCCAAAAATAAACCTCTTGTGGCAAGTATGACAGACCCCGTTTCATCACCTCTGAGGGAAAGTGCACTGATGGATATTTCTGACATGGTGAAGAACCTCACTGGACGCTTGACACCCAAGTCATCTACTCCATCTACTGTATCCGAAAAGTCAGATGCAGATGCCAGCAGTTTTGAAGAAGCTTTGGATGAGCTGTCCCCCGTACATAAGAGAAAAGGCCGGCAATCCAACTGGAATCCACAACATCTCCTTATTCTCCAGGCTCAGTTTGCTTCCAGCTTAAGAGAGACAGCTGAAGGCAAATATATAATGTCAGACCTGGGCCCACAGGAACGTGTACACATTTCCAAATTTACTGGTCTTTCAATGACTACAATTAGCCACTGGCTGGCAAATGTTAAATATCAATTACGGAGGACAGGGGGAACTAAGTTTTTAAAGAATTTGGATACAGGACATCCAGTTTTTTTTTGTAATGACTGTGCCTCTCAGTTCCGGACTGCTTCAACATACATAAGTCATTTAGAGACACATCTAGGTTTTAGCTTAAAGGATCTTTCAAAGCTTTCTCTTAATCAGATTCAAGAACATCAGAATGTTTCAAAAGTCATCACCAACAAGGCTTTGAGTTCAATGGGACTTATTGAGGAGGATTCAGGCTCAACATTCCAGTGTAAATTGTGCAACCGAACTTTTGCAAGCAAGCACGCAGTTAAACTGCACCTTAGTAAAACACATGGGAAGTCCCCAGAGGACCATGTGATATATGTAACTGAACTGGAAAAACAGTAACATCCAGTTATGCAGCCAGGTATGCAAGTGACCACAAGAACTTTGCACTAAACTTATTCATAATTCTGCACTAGGCCTGACCTGAGCCTCTGAAATCAGTCCTTTTTTTTTTTTTTGCTGAACTGCCTATCTGGAATTTTTTTTTTTCTTACACATATTTTATATTTATATTTATATGCTGTATGTCTGATTTGTGCATGTTTTTATTGTGAGTCAATGTCTGACCTTTTCATTTTCAACATCTGTTCTTGATGTTAAGCTATCTTTTTGTAGAATGTAGTGGGAAACACTATTGAGACATTAATTTAGCCACAAACACAGAGAACAATTACAAAAAAAAAAAAAAAAAAAGAGAGAACATCCTAAAATTAACATGTTGCCGTAATTATAGAGGTCAGAAAATCTTGTGGTGTCAAGTTAACCCTTTGAGCACTGCCATAGCATTTCTGTGCCTTTTGAAATAAAATTATTTAATTCAAGTGTGACGTCTGTATACAGCACATAACCTTTTACAAAGTAGCATATATTGTTATTTGCTTTTAATTTAATTTTCTTAATTATTTGTTATTTCAGAACCTAAATGCCATTATATGCATGCAGCTCTGGGATAAAGGAGGGAATCTATCGAAGTACTCCTTGGGTTAGGATACCACAATATGTAAAAGTAATACTAAATGTGAAAAAAAGGATATAGATATATAAATATATAAATAACAAAGATACTGTACCATCAGGTACTAAACATCTGAATGCTACAAGTTCTCATTCAGGCAAAAAAAAGTATGCAAATCTGTTATAAAATGTGTATAAAATATTTTGTTTCTGTGAAATACATATCACAGTTTCTAGTTATTTTCAAAGATAAGCTTTGGTACAAGTTTAACTTCCTACAGTGTGCTGCATTTAAATCCCCTTTGCTACAGGCAGGTTATCCATATATTACATGCAGGCCCCCTTCTGGCTAACAGAATAACAGAATATTCTTGGGCAAATATCAAAAAAACTGTTCCCTGTACATAGTAGACATTATATTAAGAGTACGTGTTACATATCTTACCAATTGAACCGGTTTTCGCTTCCTTTGTACCTTACGGCTGTATGCTTTCACTTTGAACTTTTTATATTGTCATTTTATATTCGATTCCTGTGTACATAAAATGTAAAATCAGTTTTTTTTTTGTTTGTTTTCTAATAAGTTTCAGGAGATTGAGTTAAACAGAGAAATTTTACTGGCGCCTGCATCTTTTTAGAGATGCACGTAGAAAAAGAAACTGACAAAAAATTGAATAAATACAAACTAAAGCAATGCACTATGAGTTATACATTTTGATGTTCTATCATTAATATTGTACAGTACATTTCGGTTCACACAATTAAATTCACTGTTTTCTCAAGTGTAAAATAAACCCACATGCAGTTCTTGATTTACATACATTGTCATGTCGTCATTATTGTGCTTTGAGGTGTTATTTCAAAGTAAGAGGTATTGCTTATGCAATCAACCAAGATAATTCTATTCAAAATCATCTATTCATGATCTGTATCCTGACATATTTCATTCAGACTATATCCATTAGCATGTTACAAGTAAGTCACAATAGTTTCAAATAGTGACATATACAGAATCATTGCTGCATTAACAATTAATGACGGGCATTCTATGTATCCGTTTGTGTCTCACTTAGAAGGGAGGTGCCTCAGAGTCTGACACAATCATTGTGTTCTAAAATAATGTTTGTACTCTCTTTTCTTTCTGCTAGCTTTTCTATTCTAAACAGTTCTGAGCACATCGATTGATCATGGCTGGTACAGCTGGATTGTCAGTTAAAATCAGGAACAGAGACATGCCTGTTACTAGTGTTCACAAACCATTTACCGACTAATTTGGATTTGAATGAATTTGCAATTTTCACGTGTGATAAAAGTGATATATTTCCAAGTGTCTTTTGGAAATGTCTGCCTCTCATTTTAAAATAAAAATAAAAATTGGTTTATCACATTTTAATTAACCTACTGGCCGTCCTGTCCCACTCATCAGATTTTGGATATGCAGCAGAGCAAGTTCAACCTTCACGGCTATGTTTATATATCTTTTGTTTATTTTTTAATTAAAAAAAAAAGATGTATTTAGATTTTAAGTGTTGAAATCTTCAAACACGGATAAATGAGATGTGTATCATGATTTTGGTCACATTCCTTTGAAACCCATGCAGGCCTAAAATACTTGCATACAGCATGTTTTATAGCACAAAATAAAAATGTCATCGCCTAAACAGTACCTGAGATAAAAAGGAATTCAATATATTAAACATCAGCTGCAGTATGCTAAACTAATCAGGGACCAATCACTTTGTTTAGAAGGGATTTCAGTCATTGATTGAAGTGAAATAAGTATATTGTAAATTGTTATTTTTTTTAGAAAGTATCATGGATTGTATAGTATGTTGCTATGACAGGAATCCAAGTTTCAGACTTCCCTCTAGCTTTTCCCCCTCGTCATCCTGTTTGTAGCTGGTGTTTACAGGCCAGATATATGTTCCTGGAGCAGTAATGCTAATGTAATGGATCAAGAGATCTTATGCATCCATGCAAGGCCAAAAGGTACTGTGCCTCCAGGATGCCTTATACCATCCTCACTACTGAAAGGTATGTAGTAAGCATGTGAGTAACAAGAAGAGGCATGCTACCCTGGAGGAAGGAGCATCTGCAAATGGTTATAAAAGGACCATTTTGTTACTGTGCTGGTTGTGATATTTATGTATTCAAATAGCCATAAAAGACTACGCTATCTCTGCCAGTCTACCACTCTCTCGACTTCTCCATTGGTTGTGTATTTTTTTAAAACTCACTTAAAAAGGAGCTCAAACACCAAAACAGGGAGAGGAGCAGACATCCAACCAACGTGTTAATTTATCTTTAAAAAAAAATAATTTTGAGTATACATACATACAACAATAAGGTTAATGGCTGCTAGGTATCTATAGATATATAACCAGGGCAAACTAACCAGTCATACTTGAAAAAAAAAAAACAAAGGATGCCAGCGCTAACATAACCTTACATATAGTTATGGCAAATAACTATGAAACATTACTTTGGTACTAAAGGTTATCCACCTATACAAGGTACCTACATTAGCCAGTTGATATCTTAATAGGTTCAGAACCGAAAAAGAAGGAGGACTTCTATGCGCCAACTTAAATTAGGGGCCAGGATTACACTCAGGACTTACCCCAGAGACCAGATTTGCACTCAGGTCTTACCCCAGGGATGGATTTGCACTCAGGATTTACCCCAGGGGTATTTCTAGAATGTGTCTCAACTAAAACTGCTTTATGTAATCTGTAAGAGAACATCTCCAGCCTCTGTTTTAGCCTCGAAAATCCCTGTGCAGTAACCAACACTGCATTGCAGCAAAAATAAATTAATCCACATATATAAAGTGAATGTGTCAGGTTTGGGGTTGGGGAGCAAGGGCTAAGTCATTCAGCAAAGATAGGATAATCCAGTAGTAAGCCAGTGTCACAAGCCGGTAAATCAAAGTAAAGGGCCAGAGGCAAATAGGATAGTCCAGAAGCAAGCAGGTATCATTAGCCATTAATCCAATATAAGTGGCCGGAGGCAAACAGGACAGTCCAGTTGCAAGCCTTGTGGTGCAGCTGATAGGGTACCCTTCACTTTGCATCCCCTCCTGATGCTGGCCAAATCGCCCTAAGGTCTAAGGCCTACCTCGTTGCTGCAGGACCCTTCTTTGTTTCCTGTGGCCTTGGGTAGCTGATAAGGGCACCTGGCAGCCTCTGTTTTCCACAATACTCAAACAAAATATCTGTGTATAGTACTAAAAATAATTCCCAAAATCTAAGACTTCCTGTTTTCGTCACCTTAGGCTTCTCAGTGTCTTAGCCCCTTTATGTCATCAAACAAATACCCCTGCAAGGGTTTTCATTTGCTGATGGAATAAAATAATCAAAATATATTATTAGTGGTGCAGATTTCTGTCACTCAATTTCTGGTTTGCATTCAAGTCTTGATGTGGCCTTTTATGTTGTAATGGTGAAAACCATTATGTAAACTGGTGGCATTAAGCATTTTATGGCACATTACACAACCACGGGCCAGTGCGTAGGGATTATCTGTTTCTGCTATTGTTTGAAGCTTTTGTCTAACCATGATGAAAGAAGCATTTCATTGATACTATAATGCCTTAAAACACCATGGGAGGAGGTGTCGCTTAAAAGTGATAGTTATTCCCATGTACTTCTCATGAGCAATAATGATCCCATGCAATGCGTATATTGCAACATTAAGAAAACTAAATTAACAAAAGTTACCCAAGGGAGTTGAGAAACAAACACAACATAATATTCCAGCAATAACAACATTGTCTTCAAGTTTAAACTTTATTGTACCAAGCAATGGGTAACAACGATTCACGCAATCTAGATCGTTATCAAGCTATTTTACTATTTGACATGAACAGAGAAATAAAACAAAAAAATCGATGTTGAGGGTGTGCCAGGCCAGAGATCATTAAGGTTGAAAAAAGTCCATCGCGATGAACCTTTCTACCTAGCATTAAACCCTAAAGACAAAAAACCCTAAGTAAGTTATTTAGAATTTTGCCACTCGGGGAAAATTTCCTTCTTGACTCCAAAAGGCAATCATATTTCTTCTTGGATCAAGAAGCTCTATTATTAATGCTTACTCTATTATTAGTGGTAAAATTTTAGTAACTAGTTCCAACTTTAAAGCATGGTGTAATATTTTTTTATCTCTAATGTAAAATAAAATAAAATAAAAACTACACAAACACACAGTCACTCTTACACAAACACACACTCCCACTTACACAAGCACACGCAGTCACATTTACACACACAGACTCACATGTACACACACACAGTCACACTTACACACAGATACATTTACACAGAGAGAGACTCAAACACACACAAACACAAAGACTCACATTTACACACACAAAGACTCACATTTACACACACACAGACTCACATTTACACACACAGACTCACATTTACACACAAATAGACTCACACTTTCACAGTCACACAGTCACACACACACATTTTTTTTAAAATTATTTTTACCTGTCTGCGGGCTTTATGCTGTCCCGTGGTCTGTCTTCCCGCCCTCTAACCCTAGCGCATGATGTCACATGCAGGGTCAAGGAGGGAGGGATTATGCAGTGTCGGGAAAACTTTGTTTGTTTTGCTGTTACAGGTGCGGGGGGGGGGGGTCGGGGTGTGGTTACCACTACAGGTGGGCCACACCTCCATGTCCAGCGGGCTGCATTAGAGAGGTGCCATTGGCTGGGGTACCCAGGGTCTAATAAACTGTTTTAGACCCTGGGCATCCCAGCCAGTCACACAGTCACACCCCTCTAACGAGTGGCACCCCCCAGGATAGTTTATCCATTAATATGCCACTTATAATTTGCTCATTAATAGCCACTGATGATGTGCTCATTAATAGCCACTGATCATTTGCTCGTTAATATGCCACTGGTAATTTGCTCCTTAATATGCCACAGATAATTAGCTTCTTAATATTCACTGATAATTTGCACCATCATATTCCACTGATAATTTGCTCCTTAATATGCCACTGATAATTTGCTCATTAATAGCCACTGATAATTTGCTCCTTAATATGTCACTGGTAATTTGCTCCTTAATATGCCACAGATAATTTGCTCCTTAATATGCCACTGATAATTAGCTCCTTAATATTCCATTGATTATTTGCTCCTTTATATGCCACTGTTAATTTGCTCCTTATTATGCCACTTATAATTAGCTCCTTAATATTCACTGATAATTTGCACCATAAAATCCCACTGATTATTTGCTCCTTAATATGCCACTGATAATTAGCTCCTTAATATTCACTGATAATTTGCGCCATAAAATGGCACTGATAATTTGCTCCTTAATATGCCACTGATAATTTGCTCCTTAATATGCCACTGATAATTTGCACCTTAATATTCACTAATTTGCGCATATAGTCTAGCACTGATAATATGCTCCTTCATATGCCACTGATAATCCCCCCCCTCCTCTCCCCTTCCCTAGAACTTACCTGGATGCTGCTCATCCCCAGCTGTCTCCTCCAGTGTTCCCTGCACGCAGAAATACAGGCACCAGATATGACTTGCCATAATTTCCGGCAGCTGTGACTAAAAGCTGGCTGCAGCCCGATCGTGACTGTGTCAGTGTGAGACAATAACACAGGCAGCAGGGGGCCCCCAGGAATAAATAGGCCCTCTGCAGCTACCCTGTTTGCCCACGTCTTTTTTCTAGTGTCTATAAAACGCAACTTTTTTGTCTCACTTCATAACTAAGATGCCCCAATCCCCTTATTACTTTTGTAGCTCTCCTTTGCACTTTTACTACTTCCAAAATATTCTTTTTAAGGATTTGTGCTCAGAATTGTGCTACATATTCAAGGTGAGGTCTTACCATAGACATGTAAAGAGGTAAGATGATATCTTCCTCTCGTGAATCAATACCATTTTTTTACATGCCAATATCCTACTGGCATTGCACACTTTTACCAAGTCTGTTATCTACAATTATTCCTACATCCTTTTTATTAGTAGTTTTTCCCTGGGACATACCATTTAAAGTATATGTTGCATTGTTATTATTTTTCCCATAATGCTTAACTTTACATTTGTCTACATTGAACCTCATTTGCCACCTGCTTGCCTAGTCCCCCACTTTGTCTAAATTTTTCTGCAAAGAATAAACATCAAGGTCAGTCTTAATTACCTTGCCTAATTTTGTGTCATCAGTAAACACTTTTGGACATGGCTCTTAACAGAACTTAGGAGATCTTTAATAAACAAATTGAAAAGAAGAGGCTCTAAAACAGACCCCTGAAGTACTCCACTTAATACCCTAGTCCAGTTTGAGGATTTTCCATTTACAGCAACTCTCTGCATTCTATGTTTTAGCCAGTTTTCAATCCAAATACATATATTTTCCCCAAGCCTATTTTTCTCAATTTGTAGTGTAACATTTTGTGTGGAACTGTATCAAATGCTTTAGCAAAGTCTAAATAGATCACATCAACTGCCACGCCTAGATCTATATTTTTACTGACTTCTTCATAGAATACTATTGAGTTGGTCTGACAAGACCTGTCTTTCACAAAACCATGCTGAGTATATACCTTTAGCAATCCTTCAAATAATTTCGCCACTACAGATGTCAAGCTCACTGGCCTATAATTGCGCGGCTGAGATTTTGTTCCCTTTAAAATATTGGCACCGCATTCACCTGTGCACTTGTCTGTTGGCACTATACCTGAACTAAAAAAACATAAATGGTCTGGCCAGAATTATGCTTAGCTCCCTAAGTACCCTGGGTGTATACCATCTGGCAGTAATAAACTGGAATGAACTTTTGACCAAAAGCCCAGTCAGGTCAGTGACTGCCTCTCTCTGCAAGTGCATATAGAGAGACCCTTGTTTCCAAAGGGTCTCTCCTTAGATATCTCCCCTCTATTGATTCCCTTGGAAAACAACGGTCCCGTCCCCCCCCCCCCCCACCACAGAGACGGACAGTCGCTGACCTGACTGGGCAGCCTGCTTCCAGTCAGAGATTTAATTTATACATTTTTTTCAAACTGTATTGATACTTTAAAAAGAAGAAAAAGAAAAGGTCTTCGTTGAGTGAAATGTTGCTTTACGCATTGTTTCTAAAATCAATATTGGTGTGGCTGGACTATACTTTTATTATTCAGGTACAAATCTAAAAAATGTGTATATGACTGTATACATTACAATACAAGTTTTGTTTATTTGGATTAAATAAAGCAATGAATGCCCTATTCAGGTTATAAGTTAAAGTTTTTAATGGGAACATTCACAAAACTTACTACTAGAACGGCAAAAAGCCTGTCATGATCACTAACCACATGAGAATGTTCAATGTGAATGAAATGGTTGAATATCTTGCATAGTAATGGACGGGTAGTCATGCCAACACTCTGACTGAATGCCACATCCTTTACACATGAACAAACATACAACACATTACCAGTGACCTGGGAGCTGAACTCTTTTATAATAGACATATAATTACAGGTCTTGCAATTATTTTACTCACTCTTTAAGCAACCTCTTTTAGTCAGTCAGTTAATGTTACTGCTGAGAGAAACACAGGTTTTACACTTATAGATGGTATATTGTCAATAATTCCAGTAGCTTTTACGGCTTTTGCCACAAACTCATAAAACCTTGGTAAAAAAAACTTTAACATACTCATTTGAAATGTCATATTATAGTTTAACTTTAAGCACAGAATTATAATCGTTTAGCATTATAGACATAAGATTTCATAATCATAATTCATGAAATTACATTCTTGATGTACCAGTTTTATGAACTATAAAATCTATATTTCTCAAAAAATATCTAACAAAAATATAAACGGTGTTAAAAGTTAAATAGGTTAATAAAAATATTGAAAAGATGATTTTAATTTGTTGTCACAAAATGAGAAGAAAAGCAATATTAAGGGAGAAAAATTATGATTAATTTTATTTAAACACACAAAAAAATAACATAAACATAGAAAATATCACAAACCAGATATCAGAGCCCTAATAGTAAGCAACAATTATGATTAATCAAGATAATCAAAGCTTCCATATCCATTAACAGACATAAATTACAATACATTTACATATACAACAGATGTGGACAATAGACGATGCAACATCTGGACCTCCAAATTCTTAATATTTTCATTTATCATTATTATTAGGAGCTCTCGTTTAAAAACATCTAGGTTTTCAACATTTTCTTAAATTTGCCTTCCTTTTTGTATAGTTGAAAACCCCTTTTTCCATCTGGCATTGTAGTGGCATCCGGTTGACTACATGTCTCCATGATATTTCATCTTCTTTGCTCCAGTCTCCCCAAGTTGTGTCCAATCCCAGAGTTAGTTCACTAGTTTACATGTTTATGTGTTTTGTGACGCTATAACCCAAGCATTGTAGATAACAAAAGTATCCAACGAGTATCCAATCTTGACAATGCTTCGCTAAATACATCTGTCATATAAGCCAAACACCTTATGATATTATCTAGGGATCTATCTTATGTATCATTCTTTCATTTTTGTTGGAGTATATAATATAAATGTTAATGTGATATAATAAGGATACCATATTTGGTTGCATTACAGTGAAATAATAATGATTTAATTACCAGCACCTTACAGCAGGCTGAGCATGATACAAACTGTAATTACCATCACACTGAGTGACAGATAATATCACCACAATAATGCGGATGTGTGTTGGCGCGAAGTTTGAAATCTTGCTGGATACTTTGGTTTCTTATTTTTATGATAACAGACAAAATATATAAACCCTAACACCATTTACATCACTTATCTTAAAGGAACATTGCACTATGTTTTAACTCTTGCTTCCTTGAAGGAAGCAAGGTTTAAAAAAAGCATGCCCGGTCTTTTAAGTAAACCCGACGTTTATCTTAATAGATACAAAATCCGCGTGTATCTGTTATGTCTCACATGTGAGACATACTCCGCTCTGACAGCCGAATGCATGGGTCTCTCGCTGCTAGCACAGAGAGAGACCCTCGTTTTGGCATAGAGCAGCAAACTAGGTCCCCCAGCTGATCCCATGCAAAAACGAGGGAACCGGTCACCGACCAGAGGGCTGCATGCTTCCTATGGAAGCATGGCAGTGTAGGTCAGAGGATAAACTGGCATGTACTATCAAAAGTACACACCAGTTTATCCTCATACTAGGGACAACGGACATTTAGCTTGTGCTTCCATATTAGAAGCACAAGTGAAATATAAAGTTTAGTGTTCATTTAACGTTTAGACATAATCTTAAAACACTCAACTCAAATTGCACTGGTTATGATTTACTGCAGGGGCGGGGAACCTGCGGCCCTTCAGAATTTGCAGGACTACATTTCCCATTCTCTTCTGCTAGCCTCTTAGCTGAAAGAGCATTATGGGAGATGTAGTTCATCAGAAGTCTTCTCCACTGGTTTACTAGCACCACAAGATTGCCATTCCCAGCTATCAGATCTAAGAAAACATAATCACAAATCGCAGAAGACTGCATGCATCAGAAAGGTGTTGCCATTTTTCTAAAGCTGAACACCTATGTACCCGGTGGTCACATTTATTTTTTTACTAAATAAATGATTTTAAACCTCTTTTTTTAATGTATTATAATATTATAAAATAAGTTTGTGTAAATTTGATCCAACATTCAAACCTAATAAATTATTTTCCTTTGTTTTTAATCTGCTTCTTCTATTTTATGCTGACTGTAGGTGCAACTAGTTAAATGTACTTTAGTAGGATTACTTTGTCTATTATGTACTTTTTGCACTGACAAAACAGAAAGCACAGGGAAAGCTGGTTTGTTTTGAAAACATGGCATCAAGATAATCGCTTCAGAGGGATTATAGATATGAAGCCTGTCATTCTTCTTTATAACAGCCCACACTGTAAGTGACAGTCAGGATATTCCTCTCTCTTGAGGAATTCTGAAATATGTTAACTAGCTATGCTTAAGTGCAGGAAGATACATAAAATAAAGTGGCAAGAAAAAGTACATGAACATATTAGACTTTCTAGTATTTATGGATACATTTGTCTTAAAATATGGTCTGATCTTCATCTAAATTAGAATAAAGAACAAACACAATCTGGTTTAATAATTGACAAATAATTGGATTGTTTGTGTCCATTTTTAATACGTCATTCAAACAGGCACAATGTGGGTTGGAAAAAATATGTAAACCCCAGAAAAATAATCTTCTGATGTCATCCATTCCTTGCAAAAAAAGTAATCTCAGAAAACCCAGGATCAAGAATGCTGGAAAGTAATTACAAAGTAATCTCAAAGAGTTTACATGTACCTTAGACTATTTAGTACTGTGACTATTTTCCATAGAAGTGGGCGCCCAGCTAAGATGACTACAAGGCCATAACACAGAATGCTCAATGAGGTAAGAAAAGAATCCTAGGGTAACAGTTAAAGGTTTCAAGGAGAAACTGGAACTGATTATCGTTCATGAGTCTACCATACACAAAACATTGAACAGGTATGGAGTCCATGGCAGAACACCATGGAGAAAGCCGCTGCGTTCCAAAAAAAACATTGCTGCACACCTGAAGTTTTCCTGATAAGAGCACCTTGACACTTCACTAAGTTACTGGGGAAATGTTTTGTGGACCTGGTCAATTGTTTGAAAAGAGCATGCAGCACTATGTATGGTGTAAAATAGCAATGCATACAAACATGAAAACATCATCCCAATGGTGAAGTATAGTGGAGGGAGCATCAGGATTTGGGGCAGTTTTCCAGCCTCGGGGCCTGTACAGCTTGCCATCATTGAGGGGACAATTAATTACCAAGTTTATTGTACAGGATAATTTCAGGGTAGCTGTCTGCTAGGTGAATCTCAATAAACGTTGTCTGATGCAGCAGGACAATGATCCTAAACATCAAAGTAAAGCTACTACAGAATGGCTACACTTGATATGAGCACGTCTGAGGTACTTTATCAAAGCAGTTTTGTTTGCACTTTATATATTCTTTGCACATTATAATTTAGCACTTTATTTAACACTGATTTTGCACTAGCTTTCAGCGCAGGACTTTTTTTTTACATATCCTTTTTTTTTTTTGCACTGTGTGCTGGTTGTACTTCAGGTTCTCTGTCACTGGCATAAGAGTGCACCTAGACAAGGGAATTTTTCCAGAGGCCAGACTTTAACACATTGGAGTTGCTGTGGAATGAGTGCTATTTAAGGTGTATGGAGCGTTAACAAAATTAGTGAAAAATATATAAATAATTTGTGAAAAAGTGTTGCAATCAAATTATACTCTTAAACCAGCTTTTCTTCTAAGAGCCTTCTGAGGTCAACTTGAATTGACTAGCCACATATGCAAAACAAAAATGGGAAAAATGAGTGCTCTACGTAAAAAACAGCAGCAATTTATTTAAACAGCAGGAAACACACTTACAAATTAAAGAGCAACTAATATGCTCATTTTAAAACATTTTCAATAACTAAATGATGGACCGGAACTACCCAGGTAGAAAAATCGAAAAATAGGATGCTTTTAATGCCAATAAAAGAGAACTTAAAACAATGCAGGCTTACAGTGTCAGGTGGTGAGTAACCGCAACTCACAATGTACACATAGGGACTTTATCCACACAGTAAAGTGCACAAGGACGTCCAGAAATAGCCCAGCCAGTGGTAGACAGGGTCCTCGGGAAACAAGATCTTGAAATGTAGCCGGATTTTCGACAAGGGCTCCTTCCCCTGGTGCCGGATGCTGCAGTGCCGAAATAACACATTCACTGGATAAAGCACTACGCGTTTTGTCCTCTGCATTAGGACTTCATCAATTGATATTTTTGTATCAGTTTAGTAGCGCCATTCACTATTAACATTTGTACTTCTGTAGAATGACCTTAAGAGAGCCATTCATACCAGACATAATAATAATGTCGCTGAACTTACTCAGTTCCTCTTGAAGATTGTGGAGGTCAGATCAGCAGCTAGTGGAAGTGTTTGTTTGAGGTTATTGCTTCCAAAGGAGGTTCAACCACTTATTAAATCCAAGGGTTCACTTACTTTTTCCACCAGCTCTGTGGATGTTTAATGGGTGGCTTCAATACAGTCAAGATTTACATTTTTGTGTGACTTAGATGAAGATCAGATCACACTTTATGAACAATTAATGCAGAAAATCAGGCAATTCCAAAAGGTTGACATATTTTTTTCTTGCCACTGTATTGGGTTAAAATGTCATTCATAATATTAACATATTATTTTTAGAGAATATAGCTATGTAAAAAGTATTTGATTAGTACCATGTTAAGCTTCACCTTTGTAATGGCAAATCACATGCAACATAATTAATTGTACTACTGCTCTCCACATGGATGAAACATAGATATGCCAAGCTTACTTGTTGAAAATGTTGTCCTCCTGCAATTAAAGTGTGTATTGGAGAACTGGTAAACACACTGTTTACCTGAAGGTTACTTGAATTGAATGGTAATTTTCACCTATATACATTATATTAATGTATTTATTTAGTGGCAACAATTTGCCTTGGTGCTTGGTGCAAAAGAACCAAAAATAAAGTTACACCCTACATTAGAGAAGCAAAAAACAAAACATATAATAGAGTGACCTGCCCACCATTTACAATCTAACAAAACAAACACAAAGGGCTGCAATTCTCACCCATATAAAGTTAGCAATACGTTTACAAACATGATAAAATATTATAGTTTTGTTATGTTATATCACCAAATCCTAAGTCACTATGTCACCACACAGTCTACATTCCTATTCCAACCTTGTATACAGTGGGAATACAAAGCAGTCTATACCTACACTGCATTGAAAACCTTTTTAATGTGTTGGGGAAGCTTTAATAAACTATTTTCCCAATTAACTCTGAACAGCAAGTTGCAAGCAAAAAAAGGCCAACTTTTAATCTAACTAAACGTAATATAGTACTTATTGAAGAAGTCTTAGCATGCTGCAGTCACAGTATAACTGATTTAATTGTTTATACAAAAAAAACAAAAAACAGGCAGAACTTCTCACACTTATTATGTTGACATAAAGTGTATATAACATGATAGAAATTAAAGTTTTTGGTTTAATGAAATGGATAAAACGTAATTAAGTTTACCCACCATAGTAGGTCACACTGTTACTAATGGTGTGGCAACCAAGTAGTTATGGATTCCAATTTGTAATTTTGGAAGCTGGCTGGTGTGGTGACTGAATAGTTTTGGTGTTACAGCTTCAGTATGTCCCTCAAAAGTTGGCAGACACAGTCAGTTGGTACATTTGTGTATTGGTTGAGCATTTAGTAGTAAATGTTGTCAGTTTTTCTTCTCTCAATTGTTATTGGTGTGCACCGTTGCAAACATTTGACACAAATACAAACATTAGCATATAAACCACCAGCCATATTGTTTATTTTAGTAAACCTTTACAGATACTTTTGTAATGTCCCCTCTTCACTTGTGTTCCAATCAACTATACACATATTAAAATCAGTTTAACTGTTCACATGTTGTTGGAACAGATCAAGCTCCATTTGTGACATACATTCAAGGCCCAGACTTGTTATTTATGGTAACTTTTGTTCTTTGTTTTTACTGTCCTATGGACAAAAGTGTTAATAAAGTGTAGGAAATATGGTTCACATGAGAATGGATTTGGAAAATAAAACGAGGAGAACGCTGAAAAATACTGGTTAGGAGAGAAATATCCTTCAATTTGTGTCCCAACACTTTTGTTACACTGCTTAGTAGAATGGTTCTTATCTGCCAACACAGTATGTGTTTCTATCTTTCTAGTAGTTATCTGCATTGCAATTTTTGAGGCAACATGGTGGATTATGGAGGAGAGGTGCCCTATCAGTGCCTTAAAGAGAGAGAAATTCCAAATGTGTAAAATGAAAAAGAAGTTAACCCTGATTATAGTGTACTCAAAATAACATGTTTTTGCTATTTATAATCCCACAGAGATTTTCATCCAGAAATATGCTGAATATTACTCTATTTACATACTTTTTAAAGAACCCTATTATCTTGTTTTATTTTAATATCCCTCCCATATTTCACCCCATATTGATCATCTAGTAATGGATCTAATTCCATCATATATTAGTAGTCATGATTACATTGTACTTTCTCTATTAGTTTAATTTCAACCAAAGAGAAATGGTTATATTTTAAACGTACAAAAAGGAAAATACTGTGGCCCAAAATACTACTATTGTATGAAAAGCTTGACAGCTGTTCAAATAAAAATATTTACAAAGAAGTGAAATAATGAGCATCTGGAGCCTGTCTTGTCTCATTCATTTGCTCATAATTGTGTTTTTCAGATATTCATGAATGGGTGTGTTTACTAAGGAACAATGAAGGTGTGGTGAGACAAACATTTCTGGCTTCAATGTTCTGATTTATAGGACCTTGTTTTAAAGGAAAACTGTACCAACAAATGCACTTCTGTTTAATTGAAAGATTGTATCAAGTATAGATGATTTATAAAGAAATTATTTAATCAAAGAATACAAATTAAGTGCCTTATTAAGCTTTCTTTACTCCATAAAGTTATCTGAGGGGGCAGACATGTTGTTTAGAATCTTGGGTGAGATCTTCACTCACCTTGGTTCAGATGAACAAAATATCTGATGCATCTGACCAAAGATTCTAAACAAAATGTCTACTTCCTGGTATAGCTATATGGAGTAAAGATGGCTCAATATGTACTTTATTTGTATTATTTCATTAAAGCATTTCTATATAAAATGCCTACACTAGATGCCATCTTTCAACAGAACTTCATGTTTTGGCTACAGTTGTCCTTTAAAATGTTTCTTATAGGCTATTTTGGGTATTTAACTGACCTGTATCAATTATAGCAATAGTAAAAATGCATGAGGAAAAGTACAGTGTACTACGATTCTACAAAAACAACAGCAACCCCTCCAAAAAAACAAACATTTCAGCACTATAATAAAAGGTAGCTTGCAGTTCCAAACCACAAGTTAGTCCAATTTTAAATAATAGATAAATTATAAAGATGTAGATTCACATACATCACATAGTATTTTCACAAAATGAATGCATCTGCTTGTTGCATGAAGTCCTTTGTTAATTAAATAATGTAAAGCACAGCCTTTATGCGGCACATCCTACAAGTTAAGATTTTCGACACACGTTTATGGTACACTGGTGCCGTGAACGCACAATTGTGAATGTAGACATTGCTCCAGATGTCAGTTATTTCCTTCTTATTACCATATTCTAATTATTCTTTTGTTATTCCATGTTGGTGAGGATTATGTTCGTTTATCTGAGCCCTGTAATTAGTAACACAGTTTAGTACTGTCATGTAACAAATGTATTTGATTTTTCAGTTTGCTGGAAAGCGTTTTTAGTGCTTGTTTACCAATAAAGCTCAAGAATATGGCGTGCAGAGGATATTTCAAGGAATTTGTAATGCCCCATTAACAATGCTGAATTGCCAAAGTATCCTTCCAAAATGTAAAACAAATTTACTCTTCAGCAAAAGACCTACACATAAACAAAGGCAGTTTTATTTAAACACTGAGTTTGACTAGGCATTATGAAGATATGAACAATGAATCTACTGTAGTTTTAGAAATGTTCTGTGTTAAACCATGCTTTTTTCAAAATCTTTTGGGGCTTATTGTTTTGTGAGCACTTTGTGGATAAACAGCACAAAAACTAGAATCCCTCTTTATTTGATTTTATATAGTATTGTATCCGGTCCAGAAAGGTTGGTATACACAGGGCCGATTGGTTGGCCCAGGGGCCCAGCTCTCTATAGTGGACCTTGCTCATCTTAATCTCACATACATTTAGACATAGTTGCTATTTGAAATACATTGATATCGATGGAAGAAACATAATGTCAGGCTCCAGGTCCCACTACCCGCAGGCATCAGGGTCCCCTGTCTCCTTCACTCACCTCCAGAGCCCTGTCCTCCCACGTTATGGACTAGGCCGCATCCCCGGCCTCGAGTAGCGCTTGACTCCCGCAGAGCGAGTACACTCGTCCTCCTGCCACCAGAGGGCGTGGCTTCATGTCCAAGGGGCATGGCTTCACAACCAAGGGGTTTCATCATTCCAACAAAGAACTAGGTAGAGGGAGGAGTGTGGGTGTTGCCTTTCTGGCACACCTACTATGCAGTGAATGGCAGAGGGAGGATACTGAGAGCTGAGGGGAGGGATTATGGTGCCTGACTCCCTATTAAAACCCTGCTCACCTGCCATTCTGTGCTTGTTTAATCCCAAGCTAGGTTCTCTCCTTGTGAAGTTCCTGTTACCTCTCATTACTATTCAGTATTGTATTTTGAAACACCGGCTATTGACCCTTTGGCTTCCCTCCTGGATACTGCTGATCTCTCCTCTCCTGACCCAGCTTCCCAAACTTGTTTTTTGCTACTTATCTGCCTGCCTCGACCCTCTGGACTGCCTTTGACCTTGCCTTTGCCTAATCCCTTTGTACTTTTGCCTTTGGATCTACCTACTGCTGGAGCAACCCTGCTCTACACTTCTGACTCACAGCCTCACACATAACCTATTAACCCTCATCAAAATTACCGCCCCCCCCCCATTTGCAAATAAATCTAACCCTGGGCAGTTGCCCTCTTCATCCTGCTTATTACTAAACTCTCTTACGTCCCCCCCTAACCTGATGTGGGGCCCTGGGCAAATGCCCACATTGCCCCATGGCCTGAGTATAAAGATATGACAACTATTTGTCATATTTTGAAATTAGATGCTAATTTCTGAAACAAGAAATATCAAGCCATTAAAATACAAATATACAAAACTGCAATCACAAATGAGTTTTGTATTTTTAAATATGTGGTGTTGTTATATCTGCTAGAATAATGACCATAGCCTAGTCAACTTAACAAGTTTGTAGCATAACATCTCAAATCCTGTAGACCTGTCAAAAATCCAGTAAACTAGCAAGTGATCCCCTTATATTGAAGGGAAGTGTATGGTCCCCATCTCAATTGCCTTCAATTCTCTTTTATTGAGTAGAGACTTACAGTATTTCAAGTCCAGTGATTAAAAACCCCTTCCTCTCACATCATCTTCCGTATAGTAGTTGACTGGAGATTTTAGTCCCATTCTAAATAGTATTTAGGTACCACATAAAATCTGTTTAAAATGTCATTTTTCTGTGATTCTGCAGCAAGAAGAGTCTATATGGTATAAATGTGACATTCAATGTTACAAAGTAACAATTAATATATAAATGTTGTACAGTTCTTTCCCATCTATTATTTTAGTTATTTCAGTAAGCTATGTATAGTTTACTTAGCAATATTTGCTACCACCAAAGAAGATGATTAGCTGAACTTAAAAGGCATATATTTAGAAAATCAAAAACAAAGAGAAGATTTGGCTTGACTGATCCTTTTGATAAATATTTGACTTTCGTGTGTATTGTGAAGGATAGATTATTTAAGCAAAGCATCACTTGATACATATCTGAATTTATGAAACTTTAATTGAATTTGGGCCATTCATATTCGGATTAAAAAGAACAATAAATAAATGAAAGTGAGCAGTGCTTCCTGAAGATGTAAATAGTATGTTATAATATTGCGTTATTACCTGTGATAGGTTGACATGCCTGTGTGTATATTTATCTCTACAACCACATCAAGGAAATTCTCCTTCAGATAGATACAGAACAGAGGTCCCAGCAGTGTTATTCCACACTGTACCTAATCTCTAATGATAACTTCACCTAAGTACAGGACACTTCAGAATAAAGGGGCATTCCTTGGGCCTGATGGGTTAAATATATGTTACATGTACCACTCACATGTAAAAAATAATAAAGTGTTTAAAATACGTAGATAAGAAGGGGGTGAGTGTATTAACTCGAATTGGGATCCCCAATCTAGAGTTGCTAACTAGTAGGTATATAATCAGCCGGCCTATAAAAAAATTTCCATATTATTTTTTTTGAAGAAATGGTGGTAACCCTTCCTAGTATTTCTAACATTTTCCTTCTGGTCCCCAACTCGGCATGAGCAGATGGAGCATTTGCCTACTACAACCTGGTATCTCATTACATGGGATAGGGGAACGAGGGATCCCATTCATTGAAACTCTGCTTGCTCCATTAAAAATCCCTAAACAACTGCGTAGAAGTGGGTGGTGTCGATCCAAGGAGAAATCTAATTGCCATTTGGAATCAAGAAAGTTTTTTTCCACATTGAATGCAGAATTCGAAATTGTTGAAACAAAGGTTTTTTTTGCCTTCTTGTGGGTCAACAGTGGTAAGCAAGGAATAGGAAAAGGATTGAACTTGATGGACGCAAGTCTTTTTTTCAAGCTAAACTGCTATGTAAATATGCAACAGCGATTGTAGGTAAATTTCGTCTTTTTTATAAATATCTTATTCAGCCAAGTCCTAAGAATCTATGCATTCTCAAATGCATTCTCTATTAATATTACATCAATTAACATTAGAAGCTAAATTGATGTGGTGCATTCTCAATATTTTGTAGACTGTGGTTTGTAAGTTGTATTTTGGTAATGTCAACACTGTTTGATCGATTGTTGGTAATTGTGGATTACTATTAAACATTATGATGGAATTGTTTTTAAAAAAAGGTCTTTCCCCCTACAATTGATTTTACTAATACTAATTATCCAGCCTGTTTTAATTGGAAAAAGTACACAAAATGGGCAGTGGGAGTATATGCATTCTTAATGCATATGACAAAACACTGTTTGTTCCAGTCTCTGCATAAAGAAATTTACAAGTGAATTCCAATTCAAAATTAATTAATTCAAAACATGGAGCAGAGTTTCTCAGATTTCCACTGGACCTGTGAAAAACAGAGAATACTATGGCAAAATGTTACTAGCTTCTAGCTAAGTTCAGCTCTCTGGCAGTTTTGACCACCAGATGGTGCTGTGGAACCTAGACACATACATCAAGATTTGACAACCAAATCAATTGTTGGTCCATATTTCTAAAAATATTTAAAGGTACACACACAAAATCACAGCCAGTGCTTATATTCAGGAATGTGCTGTGTGTACATGGTAATTCATGAATAATAATAAACAAAACTTCACTTTCTAGCTTGAAATAAAGATAACTACATATTTGTTTTACGTTGTTTTCCTCAGATTGAGAACTTTTTAGAGTTTTTTTGGTAACACTGTTATTCGGTTAGAATTACTCAACCTCCCTTAAAATAGGATATTTGTGGTAAATGCTTAGTGCAATTATTCATTATTGCGATATATAATGTTTTTTATTTACATGTTTAAAGGACAACTGTAGGAAAAAATAACTTATGTTTAATTGAAATATTGTATCAAGTGTAGATGATTTATAAAAACATTCTCGAATGAAAGAAGACAAATAAAGTACCCTATTGAGCCTTCTTTACTCCATATAGTTTTCTCAGAGGGCAGACATGTTGTTTAGAATCTTGGGTCAGATCTCCACTAACCTTGGTTCAGATGAAGAAAGATCTGAACCATCTGACCAAAGATTCTAAACACATGTCTGCCTCCTGGTAGAGTAATTTGGTGCAAACAGGGCTCAATAAGGTACTTTAATTGTATTCTTTCATTAAGGCATTTCTATATAAAAAGCCTACACTTGATGCAATCTTTCAATAAAATCCCTTTTTCATATGGAAAAAAATTAGTCCTGTCCTGTGGGATGCATCCTTAAATGTGTCTTGTCTTTTTAAAGGTAAATCAGGTCAATTTACTATTTATTTTTTATAATTAAAACTTACTACTCATTTCGTAGTTGTTTTGGGCAGCTAGTCATTAAGTTTACACTAGCGTGCAACTGCATATTTATACATCATGATTATTTGTGGCTAAAGCATGCTTTCCTTAGTAGTTCCCATCTGTAGACCAAAATTTGTTGAGAATAGCTAAGTGATTCATATTTGTACTTCTCTCTACTTAAGAATGTGTCTACATCAAATATTGGTCAAGTTTAATGACTATTGAAGTTTATGCATTTTTAAAAGACATGATGAATTGCTGTATCTTAGATGTCAGTATTACCTTTCTCTCCATTAGACATATTGATTTGTCACTTTCTTATCCTTGTCAGTGGTTAGTTAGATTGCTTTGCAACTGATGTGTGTTTAGATTATTTACCAGCATGGATCTTCCAAATAAGAAAACTATGCTAAAGAAAGCAAAATGTATGACTAGTAAATTACACTATTCACAGTTTAACAATAAAGAATGTGAATTACATCATTGGTAAAAACAAAAACAAAAATTCACATTAGAGGACTATTTCATTTTTACTGAATTGAAAGTGTGTAGAAAAAGCATGTAAAGATACTTATATTTTTTGATTAGGTATTTTTCATATTGAGGAGTTTGGGGAAAGTGTCACCAAAAAAGTAGATAATGCTTCTATTGTTTTACATTCTATTGGAGATAATCTGCATATAATACTGATAATTCATGCTGTATGCCACTTTTTTTCTGGCTTAGATCCTGTAAGATAAAGCATAGCTATTTTTCTCCAAGAGAACCTCATAAATAAAATATTTTAGAATTTGAAATAAAATCAGAAATAGCTTGGTGAAGTTAAGTGGCCTTTACCTCTGAGATAACAGACTTTAAGCCTTCAAGTACCCCCCCTCCCCAACCACGGGGAAGGGGGGGGGGGGAGCGATAATTTATTTGAATAAATCCAGCATATTATTAGATTTAAATCAGTGGCCATAGGCTTGAGCCGGCCTGCATTTTTTGGGGGGTGGGGGCACTAGGAGACCTAGTGTGACAATTACATCCCCAGCCCCCTGGCATTACATTGACAGGAAAATAGCGAATATTTGCAAAATGGCATTATTCCTTTACTGCATCACCATGCTTTCCCCTTTGCCATTGAATCACATACCCATTTAGATGGTTGTCTAGAAGTTCCAGGTGTGCTAATTAGCAGGGGAAATTCAATCTACCCAATACCGTATTTGCTCAATTATAAGACGAGGTTTTTTTCAGAAAAAAAAATCTGAAAATTACCCCTCGTCTTATAATCGAGGTCTTCTTATAATCTGACCTCAAATTGAGGTCAGATTATAAAACAGCGATCCAGGTCCCCAGCAGAGCTGCAGGGGACCTGGATCCCCCTCTCTAACAGCAGGGGATGTCTGCACGATGAGCGCAGACTCCCCTGCTTCCGCCCGGCACGACCGCCGGGGTTTCTATGAAGAAGCCGGGTACTTCAGCTTTCGTCACAGAAGTCCCGGCGATCGTGCCGGGCGGCAGCAGGGGAGTCTGCGCTCATCGCGCAGACATCCTCTGCTGCCCCACTAGCCACCAGGGAGAATCGGGCAGCTTGGGGATGTCTGCACGATGAGCGCAGACTCCCCTGCTTCCGCCCGGCACGACCGCCGGGGTTTCTATGAAGAAGCCGGGTACTTCAGCTTTCGTCACAGAAGTCCCGGCGATCGTGCCGGGCGGCAGCAGGGGAGTCTGCGCTCATCGCGCAGACATCCTCTGCTGCCCCACTAGCCACCAGGGAGAATCGGGCAGCTTGGGGATGTCTGCACGATACGTGCAGACATCCCCTGGCTGCCCCCACTAGCCACCAGGGAGAAACAGGTGAGGGAGGGAGCCCCCACAAGAAACAGGTGAGGGAGGGAGGGACAGAGTAAGAAGGGGGGGGGCAGAGAAACAAGGGGGAGGAAGGGGGGGGACAGAGAAACGAGGAGGGGAGAGACAGACAAGGGGAGGGAGGGGGGGACAGAGACAAGGGGAGGGAGGGGGGAATGAGACAGAGACAAGGAGGAGACAAAGGGAGGGGGAGAGAGAGACAACACTAAGGGGGAGAGAGAGAGAAAGTTGGGGGCAAGGGAAAGAGAGAGGCAGCATTGGCACATAAAAGGAAATAAAAACAAGAAATGCATTTTTTTCATATCATTATTTTTTATTAAAAACGCAATTTACATGTGAATATATACAAGTTGAACTTTTTTCCTATAGGGTAGTCTTATATTCAGGATTTTAGTTTTTTTCCTAATGGAATATCCAAGGTTTGGGGGGGTCGTCTTATAATCAGGGTCGTCTTATAATCGAGCAAATACGGTATATTAATATTGCTAAGAAGTGATGCTATAAAATAGACCAACCGAATAATTTCTCTTTATCCCCCTGATTCATAAGTTGCATTATTTTTAAGATTGCTCTATATTTAAGTAATTTTCAAATTATCTGTAAGATTTCATTTACACAAGTTACATACATATACAGGGAGTGCAGAATTATTAGGCAAGTTGTATTTTTGAGGATTAATTTTATAATTGAACAACAACCATGTTCTCAATGAACCCAAAAAACTCATTAATATCAAAGCTGAATATTTTTGGAAGTAGTTTTTAGTTTGTTTTTAGTTTTAGCTATTTTAGGGGGATATCTGTGTGTGCAGGTGACTATTACTGTGCATAATTATTAGGCAACTTTACAAAAAACAAATATATACCCATTTCAATTATTTATTTTTACCAGTGAAACCAATATAACATCTCAACATTCACAAATATACATTTCTGACATTCAAAACAAAAACAAATCAGTGACCAATATAGCCACCTTTCTTTGCAAGGACACTCAAAAGCCTGCCATCCATGGATTCTGTCAGTGTTTTGATCTGTTCACCATCAACATTGCGTGCAGCAGCAACCACAGCCTCCCAGACACTGTTCAGAGAGGTGTACTGTTTTCCCTCCTTGTAAATCTCACATTTGATGATGGACCACAGGTTCTCAATGGGGTTCAGATCAGGTGAACAAGGAGGCCATGTCATTAGATTTTCTTCTTTTATACCCTTTCTTGCCAGCCACGCTGTGGAGTACTTGGACGCGTGTGATGGAGCATTGTCCTGCATGAAAATCATGTTTTTCTTGAAGGATGCAGACTTCTTCCTGTACCACTGCTTGAAGAAGGTGTCTTCCAGGAACTGGCAGTAGGACTGGGAGTTGAGCTTGACTCCATCCTCAACCTGAAAAGGCCCCACAAGCTCATCTTTGATGATACCAGCCCAAACCAGTACTCCACCTCCACCTTGCTGGCGTCTGAGTCGGACTGGAGCTCTCTGCCCTTTACCAATCCAGCCACGGGCCCATCCATCTGGCCCATCAAGACTCACTCTCATTTCATCAGTGCATAAAACCTTAGAAAAATCAGTCTTGAGATATTTCTTGGCCCTGTCTTGACGTTTCAGCTTGTGTGTCTTGTTCAGTGGTTGTCGTCTTTCAGCCTTTCTTACCTTGGCCATGTCTCTGAGTATTGCACACCTTGTGCTTTTGGGCACTCCAGTGATGTTGCAGCTCTGAAATATGGCCAAACTGGTGGCAAGTGGCATCGTGGCAGCTGCACGCTTGACTTTTCGCAGTTCATGGGCAGTTATTTTGCGCCTTGGTTTTTCCACAAGCCACAAGAATGAAACGCTTGATTGTTCGATGATCACGCTTCAGAAGCTTTGCAATTTTAAGAGTGCTGCATCCCTCTGCAAGATATCTCACTATTTTTGACTTTTCTGAGCCTGTCAAGTCCTTCTTTTGACCCATTTTGCCAAAGGAAAGGAAGTTGCCTAATAATTATGCACACCTGATATAGGGTGTTGATGTCATTAGACCACACCCCTTCTCATTACAGAGATGCACATCACCTAATATGCTTAATTGGTAGTAGGCTTTCGAGCCTATACAGCTTGGAGTAAGACAACATGCATAAAGAGGATGATGTGGTCAAAATACTCATTTGCCTAATAATTCTGCACTCCCTGTACATATAGAGCTACCTTTCTTTTTTTGTGCACCCCAAATATACTGTTGGAAACACTGAATGTGTTGGTTTCACTATGTATATTATACACGCAAGGTGGATGGGTTTTACATATTTGACTGCTCACGTTGGAGATGATTTGTGTTAACAAAGATATCAAAGCTTATTTGTTTTCATATGCATTGTATAACTATTTTGACTGCTACCTGTCCTGTGGGCATGTTTGCTGAGTCACATAACTTTCCAAATTGGTGGTTGAGAAGCTCAATCAATTTGTTCATTATAGCAAGTCTTCTATTCACCCCCATTCATCCCTCCATTATGTGTAATAAACTATATCTAAATAAACAAGCTAGGTTCAAGATCAACTGTACCTGTGCACAATCCTTGAAGGGTACCTGTAAAGGTCAAATCTAGAGCAAAGGTTTATGTCTGCTGATGTCTTCACGTTTGGAAGGATGCTTCAGAATTCCCCTTCATAATAATAAACCATTGTATACTATGGTTAAATTATTTTCATAATAAAAATCATGTGTCCTCTTCTCGTTGTCTCTGATATTTATTGTTATCTGTTGTGTCTCCTTTATTCTAAAACAAAAATGTGACTTTTTTAAATTTACTTAAATGTAGTGCACTGTTGGATGCTTGTTGAATTTGTGATTTTGATAACCTCCTCTGGTGGGCATAATAGCTAAGTACTGAAAACCTACTGCAAACAGTCTGTTCTCTGGTGTATTACTTGCATTGCAGACTTGTGATTTTCATGATTTAATAATGTGTTACCAGCTTATGGAGGTTATGTGTTGTTTTAATTATGGTGAGGCTCTGCAAATATGATTGGCTAGAGTAAATGTACTGGCATATTACTATTCTAAGATGAACTTCAATATATAATAATATAAAAACAAAATGAAACAATGTTTTGGGGGATAAAACTGGTTGTGGCTGAACGGTCAGAGAAAGGTGAACGTTACCTATGTGTGCAACTTCAATATAAAGCTTAATTATTAATGAGCAAAAGCCAGAATTTAATAACATGCGTTGTTCCTACTACCTGTATGTAGGTCATTTTTCATACTATTTACTGTACAAATCTGCTACGAACGTATGAAAAATGTAGTAGAATTTATTATTGGTTTCCATAAGGAATAGAATATGAAGCAATATAATTAGATTTTAAGTATCAGAAGAAGGCTGGTCGATGAATTATTAAAATGGAAAACAAATTGGAAAATCCCACATAAATAGATATGATCCAATAAACACAAGTTGGATTGTGTAACAATGTAATACAGGGACCTGCTTTGTGAGTTGACCTCTGATAGGTAAGGCCTAAGAAAAAGTAAAAAAGTAAACATTTTCATGTGAAATACTTAGTATCCTACCACAGAGTTTCTCATTATATGGTACAGTATCAACTGTATCTTCTTCATTATATTTTGTTGTACACTGAAAGATCTAAAACTTGATCAGGTTTCTGTGGGAAGAAAACGAACTGTATGGTTTCCACACAATTTGTATGTTGTTTTAATGTTATAAATGTCATAGGAGGCATTGACTAAAAGTTGAGTTGAGGTAAGATGAACATTTAATCTCACATTTCAGTGACAAACCTGAGGAGTGTATATATATATATATATATATATATATATATATATACACACACACACACACACATGTATGTGTGTGTGTATGTAACCTTCTTCTCAAAAACAATATATATATATTTACACATATATATGCACAAAACACATTTTGCATCAAAACAGTATAAATGAGTTTTCTTTGCATGGATTGCATATTGCCAGGCCTTGCTAAATATTAAATATATATGATGACTTCTCCACCACTACTTTTATGTAGCTGTTAGACTTGGGCACCGCCAAACATGTTTTGTTTCGTCCAAATGCATTCATATGGAATTCTTTTTTCCATTTGTCTGAACCAAATTTTATCCATTGACGCACTCAGTTTGGGTGAAATTTGTCCATTATTTTCATTTTGGGAATTCCAGTTCTGAGTTTTGGATCCATTCGGTTAATTTTGGTGATCCGAGTAGCCCTTAAATTCTGGCTACACAGAGACCATCAAAGTGATCTCTCTAATCAGCACCAAAATTGGCCGGTTTGATTTCTGTGTCAACAGACATTTCAGCAGGCAAACTCTTTTATGGAAACAGCGGAAGTCATCCTTAGATTTCAGTTGGAGTACTTCGGCTATTGTGAAAATAAAGTTGAACCTTAAGAAAAATGTAAATAGAAAACACTAATAGTGTGATACACTAGGAAAACAATGTGATTTTCAAGTGAAAGGTAAGTATTGCACTCACAAACGGATGTGAATAATGGAGCATTCAGAATAATGACTGGAAGTAAACCAGGCTTTAATCTGTGGGAAAGATAAAAACAGACATAAGCAGGACCAGATGAATCATAGACTGGACCCCCACCGGAATAACACTTACAAAGTGCAGGAAAACAGTGCGCATTAAAAGAGTCCACAAATAGTGCTCAGCTGGAAGGATGTGTAAGGCAGCAGGTGCTGGAGGACAAACACAGGATAAAATGGAATAACTCTATGCGTTTCGCTGGAACAGGAGTCACAGCTTCCTCAGGAGATAAACATGTGTCTATATCTGTTTTTTTTTTTCACAAATAAAAAAGAAACATAAACAAAACCATGTTCTAAATAAATGTTTTTCACATTATTTTGAAAGTGATTACCTTATCCCAATTAACTTTTTGTAGATTTTAGCAGTATATCGTTTGCAGGAACTGAAGAGGACCCCACACGCTTGTTTTAATAGCTGGAAGAAAGGGGCAAATATATATTAATAAATAATAAATGTGCAACGGACAAAAATGTGTTATTAAATTGAAAACAAATAATAAATTATAAATGGAATACTTAAATTTTGATAAATGTCCAAAATATTACTTTTGAAATATGGACTAATTCCAGGAATCCTCCTAAGAGAAACATAAAATATTGCTCACATAGTCGAACCTATGATTCACCTGCACCGGGATGCAGTCATTTTTGGTACCCCCAGATGGATGTTGCTATATATTTAACCCCTCCTCTACACAAACATGACACAACTCCACCTCTTCATCTAAAAGCTCCAACCCCTTTTTTTGTACTTTTTTTTTTACAATAATAATTTTCAACAGTGCCACATTGGCTTTACAGTATATGTCATGTAGAGAAGGACATAGAATGGGTAAAGGTGGGTCTATTAATCCAGGTGCCACTGTGAGGGGGTCGTCATGCAACCTTCACTAACCGCCATCAGACACGGAAGCTCAGGCCAAGGTAGTACAGTCTGTGCCAGCGACAATGGCACAGACTGCTTGTTTCGCCCCATCGGACACTCCATTTCTGCGAGTGCTGGGTGTCATGTGACATCCCGGGTTTCTGTAAGAAGAAGGTGCAGGATTGCAGGCGACCACTTCCAGAGTGGACAGGAGGGAGCAACAGTAGGGTGAGAAGCTCTCCTAGTCCCAGGCAAGTGAAAATTGTATTTATGCATTTACTGCTCATTAGCATCATCTACAAAGTTTATGCATTTTAAGCTCACTGCCATGGTATACATAGTTTGTGCATTTAAAGCTCATTGGGATGCTATAGAAAGTTTTTTTGCATTTACTGTTCAATGGCATGATATACCAAGTGTATGCATGTACTACTCACTGGGATAATATATAAAGTTTATTCATTACACGTGATGTCTTCATTCATCAATGGCTTCTATTGGACAGCACAAATCCCACTGTGGCTTGTGATGATGTCATTCATCGCAAGAGTATGCACACTGAGTGTTGTTATGGAAATGATACATTATATTAATACACAAGACGACATCAGTAATACAATTAAAAGCAAATAACATTATAAATGTGGTCCTTAAAAACAAAATACAAATTTCCCCATGTCATCAGACAAAAATAGCATACAGTGAGCCATACAGTGCATATTCTGTATAGTGGGCCACAGGGTTCATAATTTGTATCTTCAGTTGGTCTACCACAAAAACTATAAGAAATTGTTCAGCTCAAAGTTTGCGTTGAGTCCTTTGGGGGCCAGTGTTTGGAGCTTAGTTTCCTAGTGGTCCAACCTGCCAACTGTAGTTCACATGGGCATTGTAACACATATATTGGATTTGATGACTCACAATTCAGAAAATCCTTCACAAATGTTGGAGCTCCCTGTAATTGAAGGAAAATAAACTCTAGTTTTACTAAAAAAATAAATAAAAGTGAAAGGATACAACAATTTTTGATGCCTGGTTTTTATTGCTGCAACGCTTGTAAAGCATGCAGACAAACAATAACTAGCAAAAAAGCTAGATTCTTTTACTTTTGACTTGGGGTCAAATGGTCACTGTAGGAGAAAACGTTACTTTAAGTTATTGCCCTATAAGTTTAAAAAAAACAACAGAAACACATAGCTATTTCTAAACTCAGGGCAAATATTAGAATTTATTTAGCATGTTTTTTTAAATTAGCGTTTGTAATATTTTTCATGTAGAGTTTGGAAAAATGTTTGTTTTTTTAAAATTTGGTCATATTTTATGATTTGTTATAGTAAATTATCTGATATGATAAAAATAATAATAATGAAAATATAGCCCTTCTTATGCCAATAAAAACAATATATAATATATGTGGGTACATTCAATGAGAAAGAGGAAAATTATAGCTAAACAGGGTAAGACAGGGTAAAAATAGGAAAACAAGGTTAAATATTATTTTTTATTATAATTATATTCTCTTGGCGACTCTTTCTTTTTACAACAAACATAATTTGCAAATCCTTTTGTTATAGTTGGAATCAACTATTATTTTAATAAATGTATTGCTAATCTGTGCACCTTTTCTAATTTTTTTCACGCCATGTCTCTCCTAAGTGTGCTCAGTCCTCTCAAGTGCCCTCTCAAGGTAACCTTCACTTTATCTGGGGCATGCTACAAATCTGTGTAGTGGAATAAGATGAGACACCAGGAGTGTTTTCCTTAGCCATCCTTAGCACATATATTGCAGCAGGAGGCATCGTTAATAGTAAGAACAACAACAGTTATTAGTAGTAGCTACAGAGGGAGGGGCACCTGGTACACTAAACTACAGGGTAGTCAATTCAGGGCCCCAGCTAGGGAGTCAAGCCTACTCTAGCCAGGGAGGAATGAATTTCCTTTCTGGCCTTACATGTCAGAAACCTGAATATACAATGAAAATTGTAAGAACGAGCGACTACAACTAGACTAAACAAGATTTCCAGCAAGGCCTTTTGCAAATTGGGTCTGGACTAGCTCTAGATGGCTGGAACTGTGCCAGCAGTAGGAAGAGGCGGTCCACTGACACAGCACAAAAGACAGGAAGGATAGGAGTTGCAAGTCTACTCTGAAATTCCTGAAAGTACTACATATGATAACAATGTGCTTATATTTACAGCAGGCACTTGAGACTGTGAACAACATTAATTCCTGTGATTATCCTCTTGGTGCCACAGGACATATATGTACATCCTGTAACTGCCTGCAATTGGTGACACAGGACATACATATATATACATCTTGTGTTAAAAAGCTAGACTATACAAGTGGTAATGTTCATCTTGCACCAAAATGAGTTTGGAGACTAGACTGTCCCTTTAAGCATTACAGCAACACCATTTGATTGGTGGAAGCGATCAAATGGTGTTGCAGTAATGCTTAAAGGGACAGTCTAGTCCTCACACTAACTTTGGTGCAAGTTGAAGATTACTGCTTGTATAGAGCATAGGCTTTTTTCCCAGTGTGATTTGATTCAGGCATTCTGCATAAATCACATTTTTAATATTTGACTCAAGTCCTCTCCAATGATTACTCTGCATGTTTACTACAGGTGCGGCAGCACTGATAATATAGACACTGAGGATATAAAGTTATTTTTCAAATAGGCACTTTCTGTGCTTCTCAAATTGATAAATTGTGTGGCCTCTGAGTGACCTTGCTCTTGTACACAATAGGATATCTTAACAGTGTAACACATTGTCTGATGACATCACTAAAGAGACGGGATATTCTATTCATTTGAATTACATTATTCTTATTGGTTCCTGCAGCAAAAAAAAAAATAAGGAAATTACTTTTACTCAGCTAGTGTGGGCAGACCTAGTTTCTTGCAAATTGCTGTAATTTCACAATTTCATCTAGCTGTAAGTATTTTATATTTTAAGCAATGCAAAATGTAAAGCATGCATTTGAAAGTATTCTGAAAGCACATTAATATGCATTAATATTTGGAAGATGCATTTTGGGCACTAGACTGTCCCTTTAAATGTTGAGGCATTAAGCAACACCAATATTTGGCCCTGCAGGGAACTGTGATCACGAGCGGCATATTGGACGGCAGCATGCCTCTCCAATATGCCCTGTAGCCAGCAAGAGTGATGGTGGTGATCAAACTTCACTTCTGTCGCTCTGTTGCTGTTGCTTGACTGCCTCTAGAAAATAGAATGCCCAAACTAAGCCTACATCTGAATTAAGGGTTAGAGCTACAGATGGGTTAGAATTAAGGTTAGTTCTAGGGTATATAGGTTTAGGGATGTATTTAGGGTTAGGGTTGGGGTCAAAAGGTCACTGTAGGAGAAAATGGTTAGGAAACAAAAGCACTACTTTCATTTATTGCAATATAACTTTCAAAAACAGAAAACATGCAAACATTGGTATTGTGAAACTCAGGACAATTATTAGATAATACACAGAGGGGTTTTTAACATTTGTAATTCTATAAAAGATTTTTAAGGTCAAACTTAGTAAAAGCTTTTCATAATTTTTAATAGGAAATTATATGATATGATGAAAATAATGGTATCTTAAGAAAACCTTCTTTTATGCAGATAAAACCAGTATCTAATATGTGTAGGTACATTAAATGACAAGGAGGAAAATTAGCGCTACACACAAACACCACAGAAGTTTTAAAACCATTGTCACAAAGGGTACAACATTTTTAACACGGTTTGGTCAATAAGGGGTTAAAAACACTCTCTGGTCATTGTCCTTAGCGGTTTATAATCAATTTTTTAGTTTATCATTTTCAAGCATATGTTTCTATCCCATTGCGGCCATAATCCTTTTTCAGTAACCAACTGTTTATTGTTTTTAAAATAAATGAAACACTAACTAAAATAACATTTTGTCAATCAGTATCTGTATACTTCCTTTTCTTCCTATAGCTGTAATGTTTAGCCTTTTCATGTTGCTTTTGTCCTCTGTAAACCCCAGTTCCTCTGAGTCTACTGCAAGTATGCTGAAATGGTTGGTGTAAAAAAAAGTAAGTTTGTTTAACAGAGACATAATTTACTACCTAGTGAGGTTTCTGACATTTATCTTGCTCTGCTCGATTTCTTGAGTGATCTAAGATGAGGCCAGTTGCCATGGTGACTGGGTTCAAACAAGGTTCACCAAGGTCAAATCAAATTCTCTGATTTTTCCATTTGTTATTACCATAAAGATTGTCCCCCATTGTGTCTTAAGGGAGTGATTTTAAGGTCATACCCCTCTTGTCACTGCAGTGAATATGTATGTGCCTAGGTCAGAGTGAAGGTAAAATAAAACAAATAAGTAAGGTTTAATAAAACAGCAGTGCAGTGCTGCCGTACATCTCCCATATTTACGTAAACTATGGTTGCTATGCTGCAAAAACATGTTATGTACTTTGTATTAGGAATTTTAGTATATTCATTGTACGACAATTACTGAAGTCACATCATATATTTTCTACGTACATTTCCCAGAATTCTCTGCTACTAATCTCGATGCTGTCAATTTAAACGGTGCAATGTTTTTGCAACGCACAGTGATGGTCATCTATCTTTAATCTCTTGAGCATCAGACGGTACAAAAATAGCATGTTGCGCTCCTCTCTGGCACTCGTAGGGTTAAAGATTATGAAATTAATTGTAACATTTGCGTTAAAAGAAAGCCGACATTGCTTGTAAACTCACACGCACAATGCATGTCATTTGTTGTCATGGAAGCTGCGAAATGTCACAAACTGAAGGATCGGGGCTTGTCTAGAAATCACACAGTTCAGAAAGCCACCATCACTCTCCAGTTTCTGAGGAAAAAATAGATTTTTAACGAGGATCAAAGTTTGACTAATGTTCTTTGTTCCATCATTTGAATTAGCAAACTATGAACAATGGTTTATTCTGGCAGTTCTTTTTTTTTTGTGTCAGTTTAAAATAAATTATCTTCCCTGAAAATAATAGAAACCTAAAGGTAGTGGTTCCAGGGATTGTAAAGTGACAGTTTAAATGTTTAACTTTTTTTGTAAAGGTACCTGAAAATTACATTTACTTTTTTTTTTACAGATTACATTACACAAACAGAGATAGCCTAAATCTTCTTGTTAGATTAAGAAATTCCTGCAGAAGTTTTATAAAAAAAAAATAAAAAGGTGGAAAAAATATCCAACTGAATTACTTACTAAACACAGGTAGGTAAGCAACTTCCCTAAATTTTACTGAATTACAAACTGGGGGACCCAACGTAGTTGCAAAATAAATAAGTTGTTTTCCATTTATCTTTAAATTCTGACCTCTTGTTGTATTAATTATATTTTTGAAAATTCTTGTTTAACTTTCTTAAAAAAAAGCAAAAAATAAATGAAATAATTTATTTTTCATATCAAATGTAATGATGAAGCCTAAACTATCTGTAACTCCCAGTTTATTTATTTTCAAGTTGCTATCAACAATGTTGTAAACTATTTTTGGAATGTCATATCCTAAATTCATAATTTTATATTTTTTTACATTTACTTTAGTCCCCAAACACAGGTGGTTTATGGATCCATTTTTATTAAAACACCTCATCCCCACTAGTAACAGCAATGGTAAAAGGATCAAAAAGAAAACATTGGCACTGCAGATATTTGTCATCCTTTTCACTAAATGAGCATCATTGATTAGTAGTTCCCAAACATCTGCAGTGCAGAGGTTAGCCATAACTACCACTGACACTACTAGCAACATTTCTTCTATTTGAACATACTTCATTCATTATAATACCTCGGCACCTACCTTGCCAATATTCAGACACTAATCATGATATTGAATGCATACCCAGGAACAATATACCCCTGTAAAACAGTGTCTAATGTTCTACCAGAATCAAAATAAGTTACATCTTAGTCTCCATAATCAATAATTATTTAGGTTAGTTTATCAAAAACATCAATCAGATTTGCCTGGCATGATCTTTCTACCATGATTCTATTCTGCTACTTTATATTCTAGGTTATGACACCATTGGAAAATTATGATTTTCTTTTTCTATAGGTTTCCATCACTTGGGCCTCTACTGGTCAGACTCATCGTCATACTTATGGTTCCCATAGTCTACACTGGGGATTTTTGGTAAATTGCCTATCCTAGTCACCACTAACTGCTTTTAATTACTGATTTAACATGTAGTATAAGGTGTATCAAGCACAGAATGAACTTTTTAATAATCTTGGGCACATGCTATGTGGACCCACTATTAATTTCTAAAAATCTGGGGTGGACAATCCCTTCATTAATCACTGATTTGCCATTAAAGTGTAGCACTGACTTCCTGCGTCCCCCAGATGGCCTGTATAGAGGGAGTACATGCATGTGTTCTGACAGAAGTTTTAATTTTTGAGTGGCTGTATTGAAAAATATGTTGCCCTTTTGTTTCAAAAGTTTAATCTGCTGTAAAAGGTTTTTTTTTTCTTTGTCTGCTGTATGCTTTTTATTTCAATACATCTTATTAAAATTATTTGGACATTTGTAAAAAGTAATAATCTATACCCCTTCCAGCACAGTACATAATTGATGTACATGGATACTCTAGATTTCTAAATGAAATAATCAGAAATGGAAGCTGTAATGACCTAACTTAGCCTGGTTAGAGTTAAATATAAAAAGGTGAAGACAATTTCTTCCTGTAATGAATTATGGAAATACCGTGCTGCCTTTGATGGGTCCATGTCACTACCTAGCAGTCCGTTGTGTTCCCTCTCTGAACCTGTCAGGCAAGTACCACCTCAAACAGTTTCACCGTTGATTACTTGTTAATTGTCATTAATAAGTGACAACTGACATTATAGAGGTTTAATGAAAAGAGTACAAAGAGAAGTCACAGATATTCTAATGAGCTGACTCCTACATGCCCTCTATTGTTAACAAAATGAGGGACTGTCTTCATTGTTCAGGAGATAGGCTTCATTTGCTCTGGAAAATATTCTCTTTAAATGTATTTATGTGTAGCTAAGTACCAGTAACAAACATAGTTCCTACAAGGTTGTTGTATTTTTAATGACATTTTTTATTTTTGGTAAATTGTTTTAGAATCTTTAATTTTTTTTTTTGTATTGTATATTGTTGTTATTTTCCTGATTTGGGACAGGCTTATTTGTTACATAAAAAATATAAATGTAAATTCAAAAACAAACATGATCCCCCCAGCCGCCATTGATAAATACATACAGTGGTTATTACACTTTAACGTTTGTTTCGTCTATTAAAAAAAAAGTCACTTAGAAAGTAATATAATTGTGCTATAATATGTTAATGTTCACAATGTGAAGTGTTAAGCCCTTGTAATTATCACTTTAATTGAACCCTTCTCTTCCCACAAATTAATCTCAACAACTGTCTGACTGAGATTTTTGCGAGAGAACATTACTTTTTTAAAATAAAACTTGCATTGCTAAAGTTTTCACTTTTTTTTTAGTATTTTACATTATTATGTTAAGGTGGTAAACCACATGTACCTGCTGTTTTACTATAATAAAATTATTATAACATAAAAAATGTAGCCTGTCATAAAAGTATTTTAAATAGTATTTTAAATTACTTATTAAATGCATGCCAGAAGTCTTGCTCTTTTACCATTCGCTTTAATATTTTTTTTTTTTTACCTGTTTGGCTATGTTACTACCAAGACCACTAGATAGACATCGATTACTGGCACCTTGTACTACCAATACAATAGATTAAAAAAAACGTTAAGATGTAATACTGATCTAAAATGGCATCTAAATGTATTTGTACCTCTGCACCACATTTCTAAATATGTGAAACATGTAGGGAAATAACAATAATTTGCCTTCCCATTAAATTCTTTATTCAGCATCATCATTTTGGTTTTAATAAAACAAATAGTAACAAAACTTCAACTAACTCTGCTTTGATTAAAAAAAAAAAAATTCCACCTGGTTCAATAGGGGAGTGCTAAATATTAATAGATGAGGGACTTATTGTTTGTCTCTTGTGACAGACAATAATCGGTAACCCAAGCTGTAAAATGCAATGCATTATCTACCAATGAATATGAATTATATATATGTGTAAATAAAAATTGTCACGGATTTCCATAGTGGAGTTATAAAAACTAACCATAAATCACATTACAGTCTAACATTTTTAATAGAGCAGCCATTGCATGGAATGAATGGATTTGTTTTTCACCTTACCTTCTATCCTTTGCAAATGTTTTAAATCCAGTTGTATACACACTTAGAAACCAGGTTACTCAGGAAAACACCGATATTGCCTACAGATGACAGAGCGATAGCTTTGAAAACAATCATTACTAAGATTATTGTATAATTATTAATTGTAGCATATAATTAAGGTTGTTAAATAGCATTATCACAGTGTTCTGGAATGTGTCAAGAAACCAAAGTCATTGTAGATTAGTCAAAACCACCTAATCTGATTGACTCAATAAGTTTACACAAATATAATACAATGATACTATTAATAGTAAATATCAGGTCATTTACAAATAGTATTTTAAACATCTTTGGATACTTAATGAAAGTCCCCTTCCTTTTACCATGCAGCTATCCCTTTCTATTACTAACCCTAAATGGGTTGGTCCTCTTGTTTATGGAATTGAGTGAATTAAATAATTCTCCAGCTGAGTTAAGTATGGAAAATGTGATTGCGATTATTTGAAGAATAAGTGTGCCAGCTTGTCATAAACTGGGGATTCATAAGTTCTTGTGACCATAATGTAGCTGGCCACTTTCCTTTTGGCAAGAAAGTTAAAAAAAGACAAGGAAGTAAAACAAAGGGATAGGGAAAGTGTCCATGCAAGCACAACAAGGTTTGTAAAGGTCCATAAAACATCATTAAATTGTCCACCACAGACCCCAGTAAATGTCCACAATGAGAAATGTTGGTGCCTACTCCTGTTACTAAGTGGCCTATGGGATACATGAGTTGACTTTCACGTGCATTCTTTGTTAAGTGATATGTACTTGTATTATGTATTATATGGGATATAGGAAGGACTCAAGTCTGAGCACGCCGCCCCATGTCACACAAGCCCTCTGCCTGGTTTATTTGATGAATAAATACTCTGCATCTAAAAAGGAGACCATTCATGTACGCAATTACAACTTTTGTTTTCACTGGAGCACTACGGACACTATACTACTGAATTGGTTAGAGTGTTACCACACATGTTTCTATGCCTCTCCTTTTTTGCCATTTTTTCTTGTTTTTTTGATGTTTTAAAAAAAATCACCATTGGACATTTGATGCAGAATCTATTAATTTAAGACTGTTAAGGACTCTTTTCTAGTTCTTGCAAGAGACACTTTTTGATTATTCTACTTTTTGTAATATTCCATTTGTTTGCTTTTTACATGTACCTACATGTATTTTTTGTTTTGCTTTGCTCATGATATGTGGTTAGGACATAGTTATTGATGTTGACTATTATCAGATTACTTATGAATCTTGATTAACCATACTTTTTCTTTGTTTAATCTAGTGGCTAACCTGCCCTTTTTTATTTTGCTATTCTTTTGCATACTCTTCTTTTCACATATTTTTTTTCCTTTTTGGAATTTTTCTACTTTTTAACCCTCATTTGTTTTGCACCATTTCCCTCCCCCTTTTTTAAATTTTTAAATTTTTTTTATCCCCTGCTTTTGATTTCCTGCTTGTACTTGCTTGTTGTGTATTTTTTCCATCCTACAGAAAAAATACACAGCAAGCAATTAAGCAAGAATAAGGATTAAGTCAGACCAAGGGTCACCTGCTTACCTTTTCTAAGGGTACCCTAGGGGAGCTGTACCTCTGGGTACAACTCCCCCACAGGATTCCTCCATCGCGTGGTAGTGTGACCGCAAGGTAGGCTGCATCCCTGACCTCGATTAACAGGGAAGCCGTGTGCTGTAAATGCAACGGCATCTGTGAGGTCCAGGGGGCATATCCTTGCAGAAAGTGCTGCTCGATTGGATAAGTCCAGGAAGGTGGGGAGGCGGGTGGAGTTTTCACCACTCCCCCGCTCTAAACTCAAAGAGAGATAGGGGCAGTCTCCTGGTGCACAGGGGAGGGGACCCTGATTGACAACTCCATAAAACACTTGCTTGCCCTCCAGACCATGCTTGCTTATTGAGCTGTGGTGTCTGTTTACAGTGCCATCTCCTAGTTCCACTGTGTTTATTGAATGCCTGTGTATTGATCTCACTGGACTCCCCGATTTGCCCTTCCCCCATACTTTGGCTTGTACTAACTGCTTCTGAACCTGAGCCACCTGCCTCAACCCTCCGGACCATTAGTTACCATTCCTTCTCTTCTCCCTATTGTTGTTCCACACTTGGATCTTCACTCTCCTCTGAGCATCCCTTGCTGTCAGAACCCTCCACCCTGCACTTCATTCCCTAAACCCTAGCCTTGCACATTGAGGAACTTCTTGATCCTGATTGCCTTTTGGTATCAAGAAGGACATTTTCCCCCTAAGTGGCAAAATTCGAAATAGCTTCCTGAGGAGTATTTGCCTTCTTTTGGATCAAAAGCAAGACTGAAAGGCAGAATGTTTGAACTTGATGGACTTACTATGTTACTATATTAATATGATTTATTTGCATATGTGTTATGATTTTGTGATGCATTTTATTATATATATTATTAATATATATATATATATATATATATATACCGTATTTGCTCGATTATAAGACGACCCTGATTATAAGACGACCCCCCAAACTTTGGATATTCCATTAGGAAAAAAACTAAAAGCCTGAATATAAGACTACCCTATAGGAAAAAAGTTCAACTTGTATATATTGACATGTAAATTGCTTTTTTAATAAAAAATTATGATATCAAAACATGTATTTCTTGTTTTTATTTCTTTTTATGTGCCAATGCTGCCTCTCTCTCTCCCCCCCTTAGTGTTGTCTCTCTCCCCCCTCGTCTGTTTCTGCACCCCCTCCCTCCCCTCCCCTTGTCTCTTCCCCCCTCCCCTTGTCTCTGTTTCTTAACCCCTTCCTCCCCTTGTTGCTGTCTCTTCCCCCCTCCCTCCCCTTGTTGCTCTGTCACGTGAGGTCACGTGAGGTGCCATCACTCCTGCCTGCCTGCCAAGCAGGCAGGCAGGAGTGAGGGACAGCAGTGAAGACAAGGAGAAAGATACTTTTGGGGAGGTGGGCATGTCATCAGGCTCTGGGGGACAACTAGGAAGGCCAAGAGGAGGAAGATTAAGTCTGGGTTCACCAATGAGGAGCATTCTCCCAGTATGAAGAAAACATAGTTGGCTCCAAGGCAGGAAGCACTTTGAAAGAAGCATCATCTGTAGCTGTGGATCGATGATGCTGTGAATGCTGTTGGTGGCAACAATGGGACAGAGAAGGCAATCATGTAAGTAAGGTACAAGATGTATGCTGATTGTATGTATGTATGCATGCATGAATGCATCTACTTTCAATACCTGTAAATCCTCTCTTGCATTGTATTTGTTGATGGTGTACTATACTACACTTTAACCACCAATGTCTGTTTTGTATTTATGCCATTGAGACCTTTTGCCTTAGTCATATCATACAAACATTCTTTTTTTAATATTTACGCCAACCACAGAGGTGTAAAATCTTAAATTGTATTTTTCAACTGAATTTCCTAACATCATTTTAATATTATTATATGCTGGTTAAATGTTTAAAATCATTTAAATTTCCTTTACTTCAGTCTTATGGCAAAATACAAAAAATGAGGCATTATGCAACACCTTCTGTGATCGCGGGTGCTGTATTGGAGGAGCATGCCAAGCAGAGAGCGACGGAAGTGAGAGAAAAAAAATCTCTTCCGTTGCTCTGAAAATGTTGCTTGACTGCCCCTAGAGGCAGTCAGCAACATTACAGTTAGGAAAGAAAAATTTATAAATAAATAAATAAAAGGAAAAAGCTAACCCTAGATCTACTAACCCTAGATCTAGGGTTAGGGTTATAATTAGGGTTTTAATTAGGGTTACAGGGGGTTTGGGTTAGTACAAGAGTTAGATTAAGGGGTGGGGTAGATTTAGGGTTGGGGTAAATTTAGGGTTGGGGTTAAAAGGTCACTGTAGAAGAAAATGGTTAGGAAACAAAAAAAAACACAAATATTGTTTATTGCCCTATTACTTGAAATAAACCATAGAAAAACATGGAAACATTGGTATTTCTAAACTCAGGACAAATATTAGAAATATATAGTAGGGGTCTTTTTTACCATTTGTAATTGTTTAAAAAAAAATCAGGTCAAAGTTAGAAAAAGTGTTTTTATGGCATATTTTCATCATATTTTATATTTTTCTAATAGTAAATTATATCATATGATGAAAATAATACTATCAAATGAAAGCCCTACCCGTCCTTTAAAAAATGATATATAATTTGTGTGGGTATACTGAACACAAAGAAAGAAATTCACAGTTCAGTAAATATATGAAAAATAATGGAATTCTGGTCTCAAGGTACATCAAATGCAGCATAGCACTCTGTCACTAAGGGGTTAAATAACACCCTTCCCATTTCCTTTACTATGCAACCTATCCACTCAAGTGGCAAGGCTTTTAACATTTTATTATTTGGCTTTACATTTTACATAATTTTTTTTATTATTGATCATCTTCTCAAAGGAAAAAAAGAAGAACTAGGATAATTATTATCAAGGACATCAACATCAGGATAAGCAATCAGAATATTCAGAAGAGACGGATCAGATCAGTGTCATATACTCTGACCTTTAAGTTACATTGATCCTCGATGGCTTGAGGCCTGATGACATAGTGCACATGACTGGATGGTTCCTGAGTGCCATGAGGAGGTGAAGCTATGCCCGAAACATACTCCAAGAGACCCGAACCATGAGCTTCCCAGCCGGTATTCTGATTTACAACCGCCATGGCCTCGGAGAGAACCCACGCTGAAGAGCACAGAGGAATCCTACTCGGTAATCTGTGTCAGAAATTTAGTTTTTCTCAACTGATTCCTACACTCTTTGCTCGACTCTGATGACTGCTGGGCAACTATACTGTCCACAGCTTGTGGTTAAGTTAAATCCCACTTGGGACTCTCGAGAACACTGCTATTAAATGTTCCCGTTCTGCCTTGAATAATGAGTCATGAAGCAATTTTGAAAAAAAAATGGTGACTCCTCCCATTGACATACCCCATTCGGACTCAGTGGATTTATCTCCAGGGTGCCTTATCTCAGACTTTCTACCATCTGCAGAAAACTCTTTGGTGATTACTTTGTGATTATCTCCTTCTACACACCCTGCTGGGTCCCGGCAGATATCGTAGCTTACCCTGTCAATGATGCAGCAAGTCGTGAGTTTTTCCCTGTAACTCTTACTGATGGTTACTTGTTTTTGTTGGCAGACTCACAGAAGGGGGATGAGAGAGAAGGAAGGGAAAGGAAAAAGCCTAATCTCTACCTCTGGACTCTCTGTATAAAGTCACTTACTGCCGACTTGTGATAAGAGTAAATCCAACAGCCCATTGTCCATTGCTCTCTAACCTGATTAGTATTGATTTGTTACAGTATATGTACAGGGTAATCTATTAATTTATTGCCCTTGAGGCCTCAAATTAATAGTCTGGGAATGCCATACATTACTGCTTCCTAATATTCACACTCAGCGGCATAACCTGTAAGCAGTAACCTGTTGGAGCATCCGAATACCCTGCAAGACCCTGTAATGGTTATTATTGGTTGTCTTTAGTAGTATATTATATATATAAATATTTACTCAAAGCTGTCAAACCTTGGCTTAACCTGTATGTATTAATCTGCTAGAGTTTACGGATAACCTATTAGACTCTGGAATAATTACTACTGGGTATCAACGCTAGCTGGCTGTCTCACAGAAGAATCTCTGGATGCTAAAAACTATAAGTTTTTATCTCTGAATACTTACTCACTGCTGTCTAACCTTTGCCTAACCTGCATGTAATAATCTGCTAGAAATCATGGAGAACCTGCAAGACTCTGTAAGAATTACTACTGGGCATCTCCGACAACTGGCATATTCACAGAAGAACTTCTGCACGCTGAATACCATAAATGATCTTCTCTGAATAGTCACTCACTGCTGTCTAATCTGGGCCTAACCTGTTTGTAATAACTTGCTAGAAACTATGAATAACCTTCAGGACTCTGTAATATTTAAGGTTGGGTATCGGTAAATAGTGTTTTTTGTTTTTTTCCTATATTGAACTTTTGACCGCAACCCGAACCCAAAATTTAACCCTAACACTAAATTTAACCCAAACTCTAACCCTTACGCTATCCCTTAATATATTTTAATTTAAATTTAATTTGAACCCTATAGGCTAATCTAACTATTTAACCAGTTTTATACTAATTAAATATATATTTTAATTATTTTACATTGCTATGCGGCTTGGCTACCACTAGGGGCATTCAAGCAGCATATTCAGAGCGACGGAAGTGAAGTTACTTTCACTTCCGAAGCTCAGACCTCCAGAGGGCATGCTGCTCCGTCAATATGGCTCCCACGATCGCTCCGTGGGGCGATCGTGGGTGCCCCAGAAAATAAATTTTGGTGCTGGCTATTGCTTCGACATCGAGGCAATAGACCAGCATCAATAAAGTGATTTTCGCGATTGTTGATCGCGAAAACCGCTTGATTCACCGCAGGACGTGCCAGGCACGTCCATTGTCACTAACGGAGTTCCCGGCAGGACGACACGTCCATTGTCGCGAAGGTGTTAAGCATGGTTTAAAATGATTAAAGTATTGATTATGCAATTATTTTTATTACTTCTCACTATTAGTATAAACCGGTAACCACTACAGTATGTGTAAGAAGAAAAAATATAACACATACATTTTATTCACTGAAATAGATGTTAGTCCACTGAAGTATTGATTGATTATAAATTATATTAATGTTTTTCTTAATGAAAAAGATTTCCCCCCATTTTTATTCTCTCACTATTTGTACAAATCAGTAACCCATATAGTATGTATAAGAAGAAGAATTATAGCACATACATTTTATTCACTGAAATAGATGTTTGTTCACTGAAGTATTGATTTATTATAAATTATATTAATGTTTTTCTTAAGGAAAAAGTTTCCCCCCCATTTTTTTCCCACTATTTGTACAAATCGGTAACTACTACAGGATGTATAAGAAGAAGAATTATAGCACATCAAATTTATGCAGTGAAATAGATGTTTATTCATTGACGTATTGATTGATTATAAATTATATTAATGTTTCTTTTAAGGAAAAAATCCCCCCCTCTTTTTTTTTCTTTTTCCCTTTGCTCTTCCTCTTCTCCTCCCTCCCCCCTCTCTTTTTTCTTAACGGGAGGTATAATAACTTAGTCATTTTACAAATTGTTAAAGTATAATTGTATTGTCACACACACTGTTTATTTGCTTATTTACTTATGTATTCCCCTATACTATATTTGGTAGTTACAGGCTTACACCCTGAAACTACATTAAAAGTATATTTTTGATAAGCTGTAAGAGGTAAATGGATAGAAGATCTCGAGGCACACAAATAGACTAGAACGATTGTAATTTTTATCTCTATCTTTCAGTGCCAGGGCTCAGTGTTAAGCAATTAACATCTTTGGGAGATAGCTTCATTGAAACCTTATGGCACTGGCACTTTGTTTGGCTCCGTACTCTTTTTTTTTTTCTTCTTAAAGTTGGAGACTTGTGAATGAATGGAGTGTGTATGTATGAGGAAGTGTAGTTCCTTGGCAGTCAGGTCCAGAACTGGAGGCACCTGGTTCTGGAGAGGGGGAGCCTGGGGTTGGATTGGTGATGTATGGGGCTTAGGTTAGTATCTATCAACGCCAAGGGGTTAAATTCACCCCAAAAGTGATCCTATCTATAGAATATGCTGATTAAAGAGAATATACACCTGGCTTTCATACAGGAGACTCATCAAATGTGGATCACATCTAATGTGGAGATATAAGAGGTTTCCTCAGATGTTTTGCCTCTAGACTTCCTCATAATAAGAAGAGAGAGGTTGCCATCTTGGTTTCTAAATTGGTTAATTTTGAGTATATTCACCATGAGGAAGACCCTGAGGGCACATTCCTTATATTGATCTGTAAAGTGAATAACATAATATTAATTCATTGGCCTGTATTTATACACCCAATGAGCTCCTGTGGGATTTCTGCCAGTCTTTCTTGAGAGATTGGATAGGATCTCAGTGGGATCTGTCATAGTGGCTGGAGACGTTAATTGTGTCCTAGACCCTAACCTAGACAAAAGCCTTCCCAAAGGGAAACAATTAGACCCAAAGATAAAGTCACCGGCGACGAAATTAACCAAGTGTTTGATCAGGAATGTTCTCTTTGATATATGGCGTCTTCTTCATCCCAACAAAAGGGACTATTCCCTGTTTTCTTCTGTGCATAAGTTGTATTCTAGGATAGACGCCTTCTATATTAAAGCAGTTGACCTAAAGAGGTGGATATCCTCTGTGGTCTGACCATGCCCCAGTATTTCTTACCATATCCGAACAAATGCGGCCCCCTTCTACCTCCAACTGGAGAATAAATTAATTTACTCTCAGGTCGGACATTGATAAAAAGGATCTCCAGCAACATGTTAAAAACTTTCTGGAGACCAATGATTCTAACATGGTTTGCCCTCTTACCCTGTGGTATGCAATTAAGTGCATCATAAGAGGGTATTTAATCAGTACTGATGCATTCATAAAAAAACAGAGTGGAAAATCCTTGACAGACTTATATATATTATTGTCTCAAAAGACTAATTTGAATAAAATATAACCCACTGAAATATTGATGGAAGAGATTAGGCAGACACAGCTTATTATAAAAAATAAATTAGATCTTAAATTTAGCAAAGCTGTGTTTTACAGCAAACAAAAATGGTACTCCTCCAATAAAGAGTACACAAGAACTTAACTAAGAGACTTAAACTTAAAATGGAAAGAAAGAAGATCACTAAAATAGAAACAGTAATAAAACCTATATAGATCCATCCCAGATAAGTGACGCTTTTAAGAACTATTATGGCTCTTTATATAACATAGGTAATCCCCCAGAGACACTTACTCAAATAAAATAATTTCTTCACACATTGGGCCTGCCTAAGATATCGGAAGAAAAATTCTCATCACTGAATTAACCATTTCTTATATCAGAGATTCATAAAGCAATTCAGGGATTGAAGCAGGGGAAATCCCTGGGCCCCGACCAATATACTGCCTCTTGTACCCGTGGATCTCTCCTATACTTCATAGATTCTTTAACTTTGTGGGAATCACTTCCCTTTGGAGATGTTACAGGTTTCAATTTCTCCCATCTCTAAGGAAGGTAAGGACCCAAAATACGTTACCAATTATCAGCCTATCTCTTTGATTAATAAATAATAAAGTTAAAATCATGTCAAAAATCCCTTTGGACCATTTGGCATCAGTTATATCTGATCTGATACACTATGATCAGACAGGTATTATCCCAGGTAGGACAGCAGAAGACAACAGTCGTAGAATCATCAACTTAATCTCAGTGGTCAATAAAGATAGAGTTTCAATGGCTTTCTTAGCACTAGATGCTGAGAAAGCATTTGACCAGGTAAGCTGGTCCTTCCTATCTGAAACACTCGGAGCTTTTGGTCTCCAGGGCACCTTTAGGGATTGCACAATGGCACCATATCAATCACCTTTGGCCTTTGTCAAAGCTCCTTCTCTCAGACCTGATTCCTTCAACATCCTTAACGGCACCAGACAAGGATGTCCTCTAGCTCCGATGCTATATGCTCTTACAATCAAGCCACTGGCAGTGTCAGTTAGGAATTTCTCACTGGTGGAGGGCATCAGGGTCAGATCTCAACAACATAAACTTGCTTTGTATGCTGATGATATACTATTGACTCTTACTTCTCCATTACACTCTATTCCAGTGGTTTTGGACATCATCAAAGAGTTTGGTATGTATTCTAATTATAAACTAAATCTAAACAAGACTCAGATAATCTTGACTTTTCTTTCTCAGGATCAAATGTCTTTCGTTGATGACCTTCACCAGCTAAATTGGTCAAATACAACTATTGATTATCTTGGGGTCAGACTAACCTTTGATCTGGTCTAGTCTCAAGTTTAAATACATAAAGCGGGGTAAGAGGGAAAAAAGGACAATGGAACCGAATTTCGGGCTGAGTGCATCAGACAGGTAGGCAAATGAAGCCAGATGGATGGGCAGAAAAAAAGAAAGAAAGGCCCGACGGGCGTTTCGCCATGGCAGCGTCGTCAGGGGCAGACCTCAGCCGATCCTTATTTATGCCTTATTTTGGATGTGATCAAACATTTAATCAAATTAGAAATACTTAGAGAGACTTGTTTTTTCTAGAAGAGAATAGGGACAGAAAAGGAGAGGGAGGATGGGAAGAGGAAGAGGCAACATATAGGTAAAAAGCAACGCCAATACATATTATGGAAAGTTATACCCTTGGAATACTACAATGAGGTGTCTAAGAGGTCCAAACTGTCTCTGGATTCCAAGAACTCAGATCCTGCAATGGATTAATGCTGATGATGGTAAAGCAATACATTTATCTGTCACTGCATTTAGTTTGCATCCAATGGACATGACACTGCATAGGCACACATATAAATTGCAACTGCATCCTTAACAATTGTCATGCACCCACAAATTGCATATTCTCCCTCGTTGCATCCAAATGGAATGACAAAAGATTTGCCATTGCACTTACAACTGTACCCACTCACAGTAAATATTTGAATTTTAACAACTCAACCCATTTTGATCTTTTATATTAAGCCTTACCCCATGAAATGATGACAAACTGTCTGCAACTTATACAATTTGGCAAAGTGGAGATAGAGTTTCCGGCAATAAAGGCAGGGGTTTAAGATCATAAAAGGGAAATGTCAAATATGGAATGGCATAAGGCATTACAAATGATACAATGCATGGTCTGAAACAGTGTTAACTGATTTAGTTTTAGTCATAGTCTTTTGTCTAAAATGCCATTTTAGTTTAGTCGTAATTTAGTAATCTGAATTGTTTTAGTTGAATACTAGTTTTAGTCTAAATCTCCAGCAGTGAGAGATGGAACAGGTAGCAGAATTCAAGCAAATGCCTAAATTAGGAGAAACTGGTTTTCAATGGGAAATTTGTGATTTGCATATTAAGTCATACGTGATGTCATAAACAGGAGACTCCACCAACACAATTAAAATACATTTTCCTCCTACTTTAGGCATTTGTATAGATGACACAATCCCTTGAAAGTTTAACAGACAAAAGGGGGGGTTGAGGATAGTCCACTTGGAGAGAAAATAACGAAGGCAAGGCTGCAGGAACGTGCTGTATCAAAACTTTTAATGTCATAAACGTTACAGCTGCTTGCTTGTGCATACAAAAGTGGTTTACTTTTACCCAGTAAATTACCCAGTGAGTCGGGAGCCTACACGTTTCGCGCCTGCATTCTGGCGCTTCGTAAAGATGCCCTTACTTCAAGATTACTGAAGATTACTTCAAGAAACTGAAGTAATAAGACTCCCACCTGGCCAGAAATGACAGCTCAAACAATATACCAGAAATAAATGGAAAGAGGTATTGTAAAACATAGCAGATTCTAAAATGTAAAAAATAGAGATATAGGATTCTTTAATTGAGAATTTGGTACAAAGATCACCAACACTGTAATAAAAAATAGGGTAGAATAAGGATGTGAGATAAATCAGTCAAAAAGAGAAGCCCTAGTTTTTGGTCAAGGTCTACTCTCCACAAAAAAATGTTTGTAATTATGAGGCATTGTTAGTGTGTCTGAGTGTTTTCTTTTACTCAAAACCATGATAATATTGAAAAGTAGATTACATATTTAGATTTTTTATTTTGTAGAATAAATAAAATTCTGATGTTTTAAAAACATTATGTAAAAATAAATATATTTATATCATTCTCTATAAAAAAAATTACTAAATACATTTCTTTCATCTCATTATTCTAAATGTAATTTCTACACACACACACACACACACACACATATATATATATATATATATATATATATATATATATACATCCTTGTACAGGTAATACACTCAAAGAACATAAAAATACATCCACTTTGCAACTAATGGACTTATATCCTTGAATTCAGAGTACCATTGCAACAGCTTTACAGCCATGTGACTTGCCACAGCTCTCAATATATACAATATATATATATTTGCATATGTGCCCACTTTGCAACAAAGAACATGCCACTATGACCACTTTATATCCAAAGTAATTGAAGCTGCATATACATTTGAAAGAAATTCCAGGGTACATTTTACAGCACAGCAATGAAAGGTGTTCAAGTTCCAGTCACACCTACTTTACCCACCCTAAATGATCTCATATATTAGGCTAATATTGCTGAAGTGTCTCAATTAATTTTAAATGACCTTCTGGCAGCTGTGTTTATGAACAGTAAGGCTTTCTAATTCTAGGCTGTGTGCAAACCACTCCACTGTTCCTACTACCAGGCACATTGTGTAAAATCCCCTCCACTATTCCAAGTACTAGTAGAGTTGCCACCTTGGCCATTTGACACTTACCACCTACCTAAGCATTGTTTCAGACCATTTACACTCTTTCATGGAAACTGTATTCTCTATAGTTCTGGCCTCTTTAAGCAGGATAATGCGCTCTGCCACAATGCAAAAATGATTCAGGAATGATTTGAGGAACACAACGAGTTCAAGGTGTTGATTTGGCCTCCAAATGTCCTAGTTCTCAATAAAGTCAAATCTAGGTGGAAATCATCCATCTGTGAGATGTGCTGGACAAACACTGATCCCCTGATCCTTGGAAGTCCCACCCATCAACTTACAGGACTTAAAGGATCCGCTACTAGCTGCTTGGGGCCAGATACCACAGCACATCTTCAAAGGTCTAGTGGAGTCCACTATTTAATTCCTTTGCTGTTAAGGTTCCTAAAGTGTGCAGCTATTTCATTTCGGTTTGGCCAATTTTTCTTTTATTGCATGTTGTTTGGAGTTATAGGGGGAACTGAAATGTTTTATTTTATTTCCTGTCATTACTTGGCTGGTTGTACAGGCTTTGCAAGTTTTGTATCTGTAAAAACCATTTGTCACACCAAAGGGGTTGACTTGCATTTTTTCTTCTCTTAAAAAACTTTTGTTAATCATAGTTTTGAGGCTGGGTCCACCTCTATATGTTATACTCGGTCTAACATTCAGAATTTTTTTCAAGTCTATATCTTTAAGCAACAATTGCCAGTGCTTTTGAAGGATTTTCTGTAAGTATTTAAAATCTTGATTTAAATCGGTAATCAATGTTATCCTTTCTTTTTTAGGGTCTATATTTTTCTTATAATGTAGATGTTCTTTCTCGACCCCTCTTACTTCCCTAAGGGACCTCTCTATTAAGCTATCTGGATATAATTTATCTTAAAAGTCTCCATAAAGTTTTTGTGCCTGATCAGCACTTTATTTATTTTTTTATTAAGTTGCATTAACTATATGAAACCAAACGTTTGCGTCACGCTTCAAGTCCAAGACAGACAGTAATCTACTCCCTGTGTGCTTGGGACCCTCTAGGATTAGAGTTAGCATAAGGGTTAGAGTTACCTTAGGGTTAAAGTTAGCATAAGGTTTAAAGTTAGGGTTAGACTTAGGGTAGCGATTCAGGTTGAAAGGTCACTGTTGAAGAAAATGGTTTGGAAGCAAAAAAACACTACTTTTAGTTTTTTCCCTATCACCCAGAAAAACATGTAAAAATGACATGCTTCTAAACGCAGGACAACATTTACAAACTATTTAGACAGGGTCTTTTTTACCATTTGTAATTGTGTAAAAGATTTTTCAGGTCCAAATAAGAAACATTGTGTTTTTTAAAAAAAATTTCCATCATATTTTATGATTTTTTTTGTAGTAAATTATATATGATGAAAGTAATGGTATCTAAAGCAAGCCCTTCTTATGCCAATAAAAACAAAATATCATATGTGTCAGTACAGTAAATGAAAAAGTAGAAAATGACTGAGAGGTGAGAGAAAAGTGCGCACATCTGCAATTTGAGCCGAAGAGAATAGAAAAGCGGATAGACCAGTGGAGCCACACAGCAGCAGGAAACAGGGATTTGGATAGTAAGGCTACAGGGGATTGGGCACTAGGCCTGGATTCTCTTATTTGTGGATTCAATCCTGTGAAAAGCAGCAAGGATGGGGATTCTGTGGAGACTGATGATTACATGTCTGGTGAAAGGCGTGCATTAGTTGTCAGAGGCAGTCTCCAATTCTGAACCACGGTCCAGGAGGCTAAGTACTACAAATGGTGCATCAAACCACAGGCAAGTGCAGTGGAAGGTTTGGGGGTGCAGACTTCTTGTTATAGCAGTCAACTATCCCAGCAGGAGAGGGTGACAAGATATGAGGAGCACGTGGAGCAGCGAAGAGAGGCCAGGTGAGGCGCAAGCATGTGCAGGAGTCTTAAGCAGGAAGTGAGCAAGAGGGGACCTGACAACAGCTGCAGCCTGAAAAGGACTGTTTCTAGGGGATGTGATGGTGCAGGACAGAGTCTTTTGCAGAATCCGCACAGAGGGAGCCACTCTTCATGGCCAGGGAGTCCATCAGGTTCATCTTCTAGTGAGATTGGTGTGGCGGCACAGCTCAGTGTGTCACATATGCAGGCTGGGGATCAGTGGTTATGGTCCGGTTTCAGTTCAGATTCAGATAGGGCAAGTTTAGCAGTACTTTCCAAGTGTTTTTATCTTTGCTGATCGAGGATGGTGGTCAATGATCCAAGGTGTGTCGGGAAGCAAATTAATCAACAGCCAGTTCGGCGGTTTGGACTTAGCAGGAGCATAAGGTCAGCAACGGCTACAAGGTCTGTGAGTGAACATAGCCTTTTTTTTACCATGTATGTCAAAAGGGATGGATGAGTTGATATCTAGTTGTTTGGTGGGTTTGCAGACATTTTTAGAACCATGGGGGAAAGGTCAACACAGTACTGGAGACACTCATAACATTGCTGTAGTATGGATTCTGAAGGGAGGATGTTTGTTAGCAAGAGGGGCGACCTTGGTGGGAGTGTAGTGGTGACAGACAGGGGCAGCATGGAGGTGCAGAGATTGGTGAAGGTGGTGGACCCTGATGGTGGGGGAGATGCCAGACAAAGCATTGGTGTAACACATACGTTTCTTTCTCAGGACCTCTTGGGGTACATTTAAAAATGGATATTAAAGAAAAAAGTATTAGAGTAAAAGAGTATTTACAAATATTATCTTTGCTTCCTCTGAAAAAATCAGTTGATTTGAAAGAGGATGAGAAAAAAGGAGGAATGGAGAAAGGAAAAAAAGTATCACAAGCTACCTAAAACCTTTGGGAACTGGCACTTTTGTACATTGGCTAGCGTGACAATGCTTGGTTTTATTTTGTTATCTTGATGGCATATGATATTACTTATCTGGGTTGGTGTGTTGGCATTCTGACTAGATCATGAATGAAATGGGATCAGGTTGATCTCACACTGTAGCTGAAGTTGATGATGGCACAGAAGACTTTGCTCTTTCCTGGAGCGACAACTTCCTCGTCAACTGCTGTGAAAAAGGGTTATTGCTGGTTTTTAATTACATCAATTAAGTGTAAGCAGAAGCATGAGTACTCAGGCTATGGGGGTTCCCACAATCTGTCAAAGTGCTTCAAGAGATTGAACACAGTTAATGCAGCTTGAACTGGGGTGGCAAAAGGAGAGAACACCAGTGAGTATCCCCGCGACGCTGCTGTGGCTAAAACTGATGCACTATGGCAGGCAATACATTGCATTCGTTTTGGACAACGGGTTTGCTGAGGGGTTGCGGATTCCTTTTGTCCCATTTAAATTGGTGTTATCATTGAGGAACCTGTGATTGGTGTGTGACTTCCCAGTCAGAATCTAGGAAAGGAGTTTGGCGTAGGTCACATGGGATGCCCATTCAGCATTAGACTCATTAATCATTGATTCCACTTTTTTCGTATCCTTCCAGTCCATCCTCTTGGGTTGTTGGTTTGAAGGGGAATTTTACCAGGACCTATGTCTACCTAGTAGTTGCCCCATTTCTTGTAAATATTTTTGCAAAATTTAGTACATTTCTTGAATGGGTAGTGAGGATGGAGGCAGGTTGTCCATTTTTTATATGATTTTCTCTGCATGGCTTATGCCATTCCAAAGAAATAAATAATGTGTTATTGGAAACAGTGAGCACAAGTGTGTATTTTTCTGTTCTTATTTTTTGGGGAAAATACACTGAATAATGGACCTTCAATAACCAGTCCCTGCATGCAAGATACTAAGTATCATATTGATTATGAAAATGGACACACTTTTTTGATATACTGTTACTCTCAAATTCTGTTTATTGTTCTTTTGCACTCCTTTATATATCTTTATTGTCATCCATTACACTTGCTGCTGCACTGATTTTTCATAAATTATACTTCACCCACTTTGAACAAATTGGACTTGCCAATGCAAAGAGGATAACTGCAAATACACCAACCAATCATGGCAATTGTAAATGCACTCAATTGACACCCATTGGTCTTATAATTGAACCTACTATGCAATCAGAATAATTGCCACTGTACCCATTTAAATCACCATTACACCCATTTTTAACAAACATACATTTGTATTTAATCCATGTTGCACTCACAAAAATTGCTATTCCACATGTTACATGCAAAGTACATGACATTGCACCCATGCTTAAAGCACATGACCTTGTCAATACACCCATGTTGCAACCATCTCCTTGTAGCTATATTTTAATTGCTATATACTTGTCACACAAATGAAATGAAAATGCCCTCAGACAGGGAACTGGACTGGAAGCCTGCAGACAATGTGCTTGGCTGGAAACACAAATGGAATGGCTATGATAAAACAGACAGGAGCAGCCACCAGCAACAGTTATGAGGGCCAATGGCAGGTTCACAACACATGCCTGAAACACTCTCAATGCATGGGCCAAGTTTACAGAAAGTACCAGCTACTTATAGGGCATGGCTACACAGGATAATTAGGAGTAGTTGATTTCATCAGAATGGGGCCTGAGTTCCAACACCAGGTAGAGTGGCCACTACAGGCTGAAAGTGGAAATAGCCACAACACAGCACCCATATGACTTGTTACTGCACCCACTTTGCACAAAATGAACATGTCACTGCACACAAATTGCAACATACCCATTTTCAATTGTACCCTTGAAGAACCAAAATGATTTCCCACTGCACTCACTTTGCACCCAAAGGACATTACCCTGCACCAATAATGCACCCACAAACAATATCAAATGTTCCTATACTGCACACAAACTAAACAACAATGCACTCATATAGCATTCACATGTTTTGGGTGTCATTGTTGTTTATAGAATTAATAGTTGTATAGCCTCTGGTCCCATTATTGCTCATAGAATGGGACCAGGGGCAGTTGTGTAGCCAATGGGGCCAACATATTTAATTATTTTAGGGGCATTTGGGAAACCCGTGGCTCTGGTATTATTGGGGGAGGAGGTATTTCACCAGAACCTGAGGGAAGCAGGGAGGACTAGTGGGAGACCCCATAGCTCCCCTCATCCCTTTTTTAATAGATAGGGTTAACTCTTTCAGTGCTATATGGAGCATTGTTTGTGTTTCCTGAAAGGGATAATGAATCACATTTAGTTTGTCCTTTATAAAGTGGTATATTAACAGAAGAAGATCATTTTTTTGCCCATTTTTTTTACCAGTCCTCATTAAATTGCTGTTTGTGTAGTAATTACTGCACAAAAAAGGGTTTCTTTTGAGTTTGATGATTTTAACTGACCCGTTAACTTTGTTGGCTGCAGTTGTCATATTAACGAGCGCCATTCAATCTGTCCATTATGTTTGTTCATTATTGTAACTTAGATAAAGGTCAGACCAAATTTAAGACAAAATTATACATAAATGCTGGTAGTTCCAAAGGGTTCAATGAGTTTTTATTGCCACTCTGTATGAAAGAGTTCTATCCACTTGTAGCAAGTACCTTGGTCCATGGTCACCAACTATTGTACTATTGTACTCTATGAGCAATATGTAATATTTACTGGGTTTAGTGCAGCGCAGCCTTGTAATTATACCCAAATTTTCTCACATGTTTCCAAAATGGAGGGAAATTGTAATACATATTGATTTAGGAGGTCTGACAACTCCCTTGTGAAATTACATGAAGACAAGTTGTGTGCTTATTATGTAAATTTCCTGGTGCTAAAAGTGACTAATAGAAGTTTACATGAAGTAAATTATTTTTGCACATGCTAGTAATTGCAAACAACCTTATACTGAAATGAAGATTTGAACGTGAATTAACTTGTTTTCCCCAGAAGACTGCTTTTAAATTGATATAGTAAAATAATGGAATGTATTAATAATAGCTTATTTTGAGAATAAAGAACATTATTACGTCATGGATTTTGGAGCCCATTGGTATTCTTGTTTTGCTAAATGGTGATACTGAATATCCAGCTTTTCAGTTGTATCCAATATATGACACTTTATATTTCATGCTTTATGAAATAGTTGTGGAGTCCATCAGTAAAGTGACAATATTCATACAGTTGGATGTATGACTTTAATTTCATCTTGTACAATAATGGGACCTGCCATTTTCATTGAGAGCATTTGATCTAAGTGAAATCCATATATTGTCTTATTATTTATTTATAAAATGTGCATTTTCATTAAACTGAATGCCTATGGGATATATGTAAAATAGATGCAATCTATAATGCAATGGACACAAGTGAGTTTTTTATGTACTGTAAAAATCAAGTTATAGTCATCGAAAATATTGGCCTGGATTTAGTGCTCTCTGTTAAGTTCAAATCTGTATTAAGTGGTAAATTAACGGGCATTTCTGACTCAATGCCCACAGCTAATACAGTTACTGGGTGCAGTAAAATCATCACATAATTGAACGGTGTGGTAATTACCGCTCAAAAAGTGATTCAAAGAGCAGAGGTAACCATTAAAGGTCTCCGCTGCATCCACCTCCAGCGTCACCTGCGCTTGCACCTGGTTGGTGGACACACACCCTCCCAGCCACACCTCGTTCCATAAAGGTACAGGGGATTAACTATCATCTGGTTGGAGGGTGTAACTCAGGTATTATAAGGTTGCCTCACTTTGGTCCCAGCAGTCCTATACATTCCCTCTGCACTAACCAACAGTGCTCAGTTGTTCTGGTCCCCTATCTGAGAGTGTACCTGTGTTGCTGTGCTATCTGGATTACCTTACTTAATCCTGTCTGCTACCTGGCTCCTGAGCCTTGGCTTGTTATATCTGCTATGCTGATTGCCCCTCCCATTCTGACCTGGACTGTTTTCCATCTACTCTTTGTCTGGGCTCTTGTGCCATCTCACCTGCTTAAGTATTTGCCTTGTCGCCTCCCATCTGGGGAGTGGTGTTTGCAGGTTTGCCTATCCGTCAACCGTCAACATTCAGAATCCTTACAAGCACTGAAAGGATTAATCCTAAATTTAAAAATCCTGGAGGAGTCATAGGGGCTGGTCAAATGCCTTATGGGATTCAAAGGGTGTATGCTTTCAGGTTTATTAATAAAGGGGGTGCTGGGGCATTTGGCAGCCTCTGACCCTATTTATTTATAGGGGGGAACAGAGACACTATGGCCCCATTTATTAATAGCAGGGGACTTGATTATTAGATGGAGAGAGATGGGTATGTGCACTTGGTGCAGCCCCTCCACTATTAATAAACCTGAAAAAATCCATTGTTCTATTATCATAAGGAATTTGGCTGGCCCCTGGCTGGATAGAGGGCCAGGGTTAACATGTACACCAGGCGCGGATGCTCCTTATGTGCTAGGTGTGTGCCGCACACCCATACAGAGCCACGTTGTCTCTGAACAGAGAGCACACAAACCCCAGAAATATAATCAGGGAGACAGACAGCAGCTGGGAATTTCACTCACCGCAGCACACAAACCCCCGGAAATACATTGTGCCTCTGAATGACAGGTGTGCTCCGGACTGAAATACACCCCTCCATTCCTTGCTGAGAACGCTCCAATCCAGTGGCCCCAATGATCCTATATTTGGTTCTGTTATTACACATAAGAAAAAAAGCCTCTCTTAATCTCACACTGATCTCTAATCTGAGTTATTCCTGCCAGGAATAGATAGTGTTAGAAATGGTTACATAAAGTGTTTTTTTAGATTATGGTATTTACAGATTTTGTCTTTTATCCCCTTCATGACTGGATGGTTTGAAAATATTTGGTTGTGGTGGACAATGGCCATTTTTAACACTTCTGCAGTGTTTGTGGTTAGCTGTAATTTTTATCTTTCTCTTTTATTGTACCCACACAAAGTACAGGGTCTACTCACGAATGAAAGAATTGCATGGTATTGAGTGGGGAATTTAAATCTTAAGGCCAAAGTAGCTGAACTGGAAAAAGTTTGTGCGACCCCTGCACAAAAAAAAAAAGTAAAAACAAAAAAGTGTGGCCAAAAGGAGCAGGTGCCCAGGGCCCATTCATTCTTGAGGCCTAAGGCAGCTGCCCCGTGGGCCCCCGCAGTCCATGTGTCACACGGAGACAGTCACTATCGGGCAGCAGCCGTGAGTCCTTATCCATCGGATGCGGACCCTGCTTTTCATCACAGCCACCGGAAACGTCACATCCGGTGGCTGTATTTCCTGCACACCGCGTGCCGTAAAGGAAACATTGCTGAGGAGACGGCCGACGAGCAGCATACAGGTAAGTATTGGGGGGGGGGGGGGGGGGGACCCTGGCAAATAACTGGCAAATAACTGCAAATGGGCAAAATAAGACTGGCAAATGGGCAAATAACTGCAAATGGGCAAATAACTGGCAAATGGGCAAAATAACACTGGCAAATGGGCAAAATAACACTGACGAATGGGCAAAATAACACTGGCGAATGTGCAAATAACTGGCAAATGGGCACAATAACACTGGCAAATAGGCAAAATAACTGGCAAATGGGCAAAATATGACTAGCAAATGGGCAAAATAACTGGCAAATTTTGGACAGAATAACACTGGCAAATGGGCAAAATAACTGGCAAATGGGCAAAATAACTGGCAGGTTAATAGAGGTATATTAATGGGAAAATTTGATGTGGCATATTGGCAATCTGGTTGTGGCATATTAATGGGCAGGCTAATCGTGGCATAATGGGAAAATTGGCTGTGACATATTGATGGGCAAATTGGCTGTGGCCAAAGTGATACTGTGGCATATTCTGTGGAGCAAAATAACATGTACTATGGAGGAAAGTGTCACTGTGGCATGTTCTGCAGGGGCAGTTCAGTGGGAAAAAGTGACACTGTGGTATCTTCTGGCGGGCAAATTTACACTGCAGCATGGCAAACCGTGTGGGTGCAATATGAGTATAAGTACTGTGGGTACTGTATAGTGCTGTGTTAAAACCTTTAGGTGCAATGTGGGTGCAGAGGAATGTAATAAAAATAAGAAATTAAAAAATTTTCAATAACGTTTTTATTACATATGAAAATAGTTGAATATAATATTAAAAAGTTCAGATCGTAAATGATAACTCATACATACTTATGATTGTATGTTATGTTTATAAAATATAAATCATAATAAAAAAGTTGAATAAAAAAAAAGTTCATATAAGTATACATGCAGCTAGTTATATACATATATTTAGGGTCCACCTCAAGCTTTTGAAAAGTCTGGAAATATGTTAATGTTTTTTTTTTGTGGTCAGAAAAGTAATATTACTTTACTGAGAGGGTGGTGGATGAGAGGTTAATATATGAAGGAGTTTAAGCATGCATGGGATAGGCATAAAGCTACCTTAGATATAAGATAAGTTCAGGGACTAATGAAAGTATTACTTTACAGAGAAGGTAGTGGATGCATGGAATAGTTTGTCAGCAGAAGTGGTAGAGGTTAATACAGTGAAGGAGTTTACGCGTGCATGGGATAGGTATAAGGCAATCCTAGATATAAGACTAGGCCAGGCACAAAGCGGAACAGTTGGGAGGCAAGTAAGTGGCATTTCTGGGGTGGAGTTGCATGGTGGGGTCAAGGGGCTCTGGGGCAATTATTGCAACGGGGCTCTGTGGTTTCTAGTTACTCTGGTCCTGCCAATCATGTGAATGTTACTTGGACAAGTACTACCTACCTAAACATTGTTGCAGACCATGTACACCCTTTCATTAAAATGGTATTACCTGATGCCATTGGTCTTTTTAAATAAGATAATGAATACTGCCACAAAGCAAAAATGGTTCTGGAATGGTTTTAGGAACACAACAATTAGTTGTCCAAATTCCCCAGCTATCAATCCAATCGAGCATCTGTGGGATGTGCTGGCAAACAAGTCCGATCCATGGATGTCCCACCTAGCAACTTACAGGCCAACATTTTGAAGCCAAATACCACAGCACACCTTCAGAGGTCAGGTGGTGTCCATTCTTCGATGGGTCAGGGCTGTTTTGGCTTCAAAAGGGGACCTTTACAATATTAGGCAGGTGGTCATAATGTTATGGCTGAACAGTGTATATCTGCATTATCTATCAAAAAAAGTTTTTTTATTTCCCATTCTGGACTTTTGGAACATATCAATTTGATGACCAAAGAGGATTTTACTTTTTGGAATTTGCACTTGGTTTTAATGAGTTTTCTATGGGGGCCACATCATTAAATACTATAGTTCAGTAATGAACAGCATGTAAGAATTATATATACTGCGCAACTGTGAGGCCCCATTCCGATGCCACTAGACAAGACAGTCCATAATGTAAATGTAAAATCACAGAATGCGATATTCCAGTTTGGACTAATATGGCGTAAAATGTATTTGGACCACTGTACATAAACTGTAAAAATAGTACTTTTTACAGCAGATGCTTACATAAATTACAATGAAAAGCAATGTGATGGTGACAGAATTATAGCAAGCATTTTTTAATTCTTACCATCACCTTTTCTGATTTAAATTGAATAACATATGACCGACTTGCCCACAACCCCTAACATAAAGATTCCTTTTAGGAAAAAACCTATAATTCATTTATTTTGGAACATTTTTTAATTTTGCTATAAGCCTTTTATAAACCCAACACATGATGCGTACATTGCATTTGGTCTACATGCAAACGTTTTTTTGGAATATTGCGCTGTAGTACTATTTATTTGAAAATGTAAAGTCTCTGAAGTTGTTTTTTTTATTTCTTTCATTTCTTTAGGAATTATATTATACCATGGATAAAAGCAGAAGAACATTCTGACACTGTGTATAACTGACCTTACTGCAAGGGTCTTTCAAATGCAATAAAATATTAAGGGAACTGCATTACCATTTCTATTCATATTTTATTCCTTCTTTGACAGATGAAAATGGTGTAACCTGCTCCTACAAACACAACACATGTTGAAGCTCCCTCTTAGTTTCTTTTTGAACTCTTTAAAGTGCGAAAATACAATCTTTGAAACAAAACTATATGTATAGTTTAAACTAATTTACATAACATGTAATAAAAAAAAGCACTCACCCCCTGAATGAATCTATTAGTAAAATGTTGAGGTGAAATCTGGTAAAATATATAATTCATGGATTATTAAAGTAAAATAGACACAACTGTTGTGATGTTTTAGGATGACTAAACATAACATCTAAATATTGCATAGGTATAACTCTCCATATCGGGATGCCTTGGGGGCGGAGCTTGGGAGTTTCCCTGTCACTCAAACTGACAGCACTGCAGCGTATGCACGGTGGTGCTGTCACTCTGTCTGACAGAACAGCACGCATTCTCTGGTGTCTTAGATACATTTGTGCTCAAAAGTTTGCAGACCCTGGCAGAAATTGTAACATTTTGGCATTGAAAATATGACTGATCACGCCAACTAAATGTCTTTTATTGAAGGACAGTGATCATATGAAGCCATTTATTATCACTTAGTTGTTTGGCTCCTTTTTAAATCATAATGATAACCGAAATCACCCAAATGGCCTTGATGAAAAGTTTACATACCCTTGTTAGGGTAAGGACTTGTTACAGACACACAAGGTGACACAAACAGGTTAAAATGACAATTAAATGTTAATTTTCCACACCTGTGGCTAGTAATTAGTGTCTGTGTATAAATAGTCAATGAGTTGTGGATGCACTGAGCAGGCTAGATACTGAGCCATGAGGAGCAGAGAAGTAACAATGTAATGGAACTTTATAAAAATGGAAAAGGATTTAAAAAGAAATCCGAACGTTCGGTTTATAGACTTTCGGTTTATGGAATACATGTAATCCTATTGCTATTCTATAAACCGAACGTTCGGTTTATAGAATAGCAATAGGATTACATGTATTCCATAAGCCGAAAGTCTATAAACCGAACGTTCGGTTTATTGACTTTCCGCTTATGGAATACATGTAATCCTATGGGCTTTCTATAAACCGAACTAGAGTTCACATTCATAAAAATGTATGAATGGGGACTCTGTTTCGGTTTATAGAAAGCTAAGAAGTTGAACGAATGAACGAATGGTTTAATATAAACGAAAATCATTCGTCCATTCGTGCTATAGTATTGGCATCACTATAAACCGAAATAGAGTCGGTTTATAGAATGCCAATAGACTTACATGCATTCCATAAACCGAAAGTCGTTCATTATGTCGGTTTATGGAATGTAGTGTACTATGCTATTGTATTCTATAAACCGACTCTGTTTCGGCTTATAGAATGCCAATAGTACTACGAATGGACGAATGAACGAATGCTTTTTGTTTATTAACCATTCGTTCATTTCGTTAGCTTAGCGTTAGGTCGGCTTCTCGGATAAATCCATGAGTCGCATTAACAGTGACGTGACGCTGTAGGCAAGTCGCGTCACTAAATTCAATCATTTAGACACCATATATAAACAGCCTCATCTCCTATGAGTGCTGCTGGATCCTGAGGAAGCCCATTAAAACGGGCGAAACGCGTAGATCAAGCAACACTCATATGAGATTGTACCAGATCCTTGTTCATCTTTGTTCCAGTTTTGTGACCCTTTGCTGATGTTCCTGATTTTAAGTGTAAGATACTTTATGCACTTTATATTAAATTACACTTTTTACTACTAATACCATCTTTTGTTCCTTGGAGGTTGAACATTGCCTATTCCCTTTGGAGGTTGCACCAATCCAGGACAAGAAAGTTGCCACTTACATTTATGTCTTGTCCCATATATAGGGACTATATGTGAGTGTTTTATAGTTCATTGTCTTCATTTATATCATCCTTATACCTTCATTTGTCGCACTGGGTATATATCCTGCATTTTCTGCACAGCGGATTGATTGCACTGTCACTTTATAGCACATATAGCGCACTGTCACCTTGTGTATTTTTTGTATAGTATACCTATCCACTGCAACCAATGTAGAGAATTCACATTGGACACGTTTTCAGCGTTCGCTATAGAAAAAATAGACCCCCACTGGAAAAATCATGGGGGAAATCATGCAGAAACATTATCTAATAAAGAAACTGAGTGGATTTTCAGATTTAAAACCTTTAAAAATGGTGGTTTGAACACTGAACTTGATATTCTGTCCTTCATCTAAACCGTATCTCTTTGAGGTATCCTTCTTGGTGATCTCACCAATTAATAATCTATTTACAAACTGTTCTTTCCTCTTGAGTGATATATGTCACCTAGTTCCAATAGCTGTAATTGCATTGTTCTAACAAATATTTCTGTGTTTTCACAGTTAGCCGACATCGGGGACTATATGTTCATAATAGAATCCCATCATTATCATCATTATGTCAATTTCTAACTGTGAACATGTTTAAAATGTTATGTTTATAAAGCATTAAGCTTTTTCTGCAGTGATTGAATATATAAAGAGTTTATGGATGTTCTGTATATTCTGTCTATCTTATGTACTTAAGCTATTGTTTTTTTCTCTATATAAGCCCATATACTATTTGTAGCTATGTTTTTATTGTTATATGTTGTTTGTTAGTTTGTACACAGATGCTGCCAAATGCCGAGCCTCCTAACCATTTTTTAGATTATTCCATTTTTATTATATTTTTCTCTTTTTTCATCTTTACTTTTATTTAATTTATTATTTTTTATTTTTATTATTTATATTTATTTTTATCTTTATTTTTATTTTAATTTATTTTTTCATTATTTTTTATTTTTTTATTTATATTGTTTTTCATTATTATTATTTTTTTCATTATTTGTTATTTTTTATCTTATTTTTTATCTAATGTTTTTCATCTATTTTCATATCTATATATTTTCCCCTTTTTTTCATATACATTTTGATATACTGATTATTTTTTATTTATTCACTAGGTGCATACACACCATTCTCCATACACTACACACATACCCTTTTTCAGTCATATTCTCCTTTATCTATTACTTGCTACACATTCACTTCTTACATTCTTTTTTATCTCTGTCCCTTAAGTTGCACTCTTACATTACATGCTCTATTTCTACTCCCTTTCTATTACATATACTTGTTTTCCGTTTTACATATACTTTTTCTCTGTTTTACACATTTTTTCAGCCATATACAGTTTATTAGTCAAGTCTCCCTTTACCCTCCTGTCTTTTCTCTATCTCGATAGGTTTATAGCTTGTCACTTTAGAGGCAAGGCATTTGCGTGCAGGTTTGTTAGACGCGTGTAAATAAAGATTTGGTTTTTTGAACAGGAGGTCACGTGCCCTGGACTATCTACCCAACTTAACTCGTTGGTAATAGATAGACGCATAGTACATGTCACGGGGAGTCCGTCCAGACGTTGATTGTTTTTTTCAGATGGGGAGGAGTTTTGGGGGGGGGTCCCTCTCTCCGGTCCCGGTCACGTGATCGCGCATGGTCTGGACGCATAGTGGGTTTTCTCCTCCTTCCACTTGCGTCATAGACTAGTGCCCTGTTCATCATGCTTCTTTTTACAGGTGATAACGATAATGAGCCCTATGGAGCCTTTTTAAGGCACCCTACACTTTCAGCACTTTATTGCAATTTTGCACACAAGTATCAATCTCCTGAGGAAGCCGACAGTACAGCCAGCGAAACGCGTTGAGAAGTGGATCCAAGCTTTTTTATCTTCAAGAGAAGCACCTGAGTCTCCCATCCTGGTGGCAGCAGGAAAGAGGTTTAACCCTCAGGACTTTTTTCACGCAAGTTGCACTTTCAGTGCCCTAATATTTTGTACGTGTATCTTTGTTTTTAAATTGCCTGTTTTTGTCAGCCACTGCGCAATGGTTTTTTAATGTGTTTTCTAGATATTGGATTAAACCGAATAACCATATCACTTTGATGAGCCTGATTCCATTACTCGTTTGTGAGTGTATCCCCTCAGCAATTTTTTATAGATACCATTGAGTTTACTGTGTTGCACTATTATTTTCTCTGTTTTTTCCCCGCGGTACATGCGCCCCAATTCTGTTTGTCTTTCTACTGAAATCTAGGTAAGAAATATCTATTGCACCACCTTGATCTAGTATTTTAGTCACCCAATCAAAAAAATCAATAATATTAGTTTGGCATGATCTTCCTGAAGTAAACCCATGTTGTCTCTGATCTTGAAATCCATGCGATTTTAGATGTTCAACAGTCCTATTCTTTAACAATTTTCTATTGCCAATGTGAAGCTACTGGGAGTGGGACATCTGTCCTTATGTATAACATATAACATACTGTATGGTACTTTTCCCCTAATGTATGCTGGAGAGCAGGTCTCCGTGCAGCCCTGCTTAGGCTCCGCCCACTCACCTTATAGGATTACTTGGGTAGACGGATATACACACCTTCCGCCTTACCCAATCTGACGGCTCTAATTTCTATTGGTTGTTGAGACGCCAGCTAATTACAGCGCGCGTCTATTTAGACTTCACATATGCTCAGTCCCGTTTATGCCCCTGACGAAGCTGTCATGGCAAAACGCGCGTCGGGCGCTTTCTCTTCTTCTTTTTTTCTTTTTTCTTTATTAGTTTATATTTTGCCCTCCATTATTATGCTTTAGATCCTTCACCTGTCGCTTCTGCAGCTGTATTATATGTGTTTCCCTCATCTCTCCTACTTTTCTGTGTATCGCTAGAAATCATTAGAACAGGAATTATCAGACATTGAGACTAGGGACTCCCATTACCCTCCACTACTGCTATTTACCACCCCCTTTTCTTATATATATATATTTCTAACTATTCAGTTGGATGGGATATCTTAATAGCTGCTGATTATTTATAGACAGGTGCTTATTATAGGGCACTTCTCTTATTTCCTTCATCTATTTTGATTGATTCTTTTCTCTCACTTTTTAAGTGTTTGGTTTATTTATTTATTCGTTTTTTGGTTTATATGTTATCTTTCACTAACCTCTGTTTATGATTACTTTTTTGCCTTGAGAGTGGTATGATGTATGATTCCAATATATTGTACTTACCTTCAGTGTTTTTCTATTATTTATATTTTTCCATGTACGTGTATGTGTGAACTATTCACTTAGGTTTAAAATTTACGTGTGCCTACCTATTCAGATATATTTATTATCTATATTTTTCCTTCCCTATTTTTCGTTCTAGGTATACTTTAGCCTTCTGATATTTTTGGTGGCTCTCCACCTTATTTTTAAATATACAATTAAATAAAATTGTCGTTTTAAGTGTTCTGTGCTCTTTGTCTAAGAAAACTTTAACAAGGTTTCCATTATTTCCCCCCACTAGTGAAGTAAGACTTACCGTATATACTTGAGTATAAGCCGAGTTTTTCAGCACATTTTTTGTTCTGAAAAATGCCCCCTCGGCTTATACTCGAGTCGGTGGCTGAAAAAAATCTAAAACTTACCTCGTTCCTGCTCCGTCTCCCGGTGCTCTGTAGGTCCGTGGCTGTGAGGGAAGCGTTGTGAGCTCCCCTCCAGCCGCGCGATAAACAAAGTGTTTTTTTTTTAAATGTATTTGTCTTTACTTTAGGGACAGCTGAATTAAAACCTCTTCCTCTGTAAACTTACATGCATCAAAAGACTCATTAGTCTTTTTCCCTAAAGGAGGACCCTTTCCCTCATTTTCATTTTTAAAAACTGATCAAAAATATTCTTTAAGGCAGGCTGCTAGGCCTTTATCCTCTTCTACATAGCATCCTTCTTTTGTTTTTAATCTAACTAATCCTTGTTTTACTTTCCTTTACTTTCCTCATTTATGTATCTAAAAAAAGTTTTTATCCCCCTTTTTCACTGACTGGCCTATTTTCTCTTCTGCGTGTGCTTTGGAAGCTCTTATAGCTTGCTTTGCCTCTTTCTGCCTACTCTTATAGATTTTTCTATCTTCTTCACTCTGAGTTTTTTTTATAGTTACTAAATGCTAGATTTTGTTTTTTTACTATTTTTGCCACCTTTGCAGAGTACCACAGTGGTTTCTGTGATGTGACCGTGTCACTGTTCTTATATTAAACCACACTGACTGGTGATCACTATATCCTAAACTTTCACCTGCAATAATATCTGAAAACAAATCTCCATTTGTGAACACTAAATCTAATATGGCCTGCTTTTGTGTTGGCTCCTCAACTACTTGCTTTAGGATATGCATACTCCTGGCGCAAGTAGCTATTTTGGATTTCCAGTTCACATCAGGAATCAGGATTAAAGATTTCCTCAACTAGTATATTATCTAACTCCTCTGTTTGTCCAGGGGGGGCCTATAAATCACACCTACTCGAGTTACCGTACGATTTCCAAACTCTAACCTAACCCAAACTGACTCTATGTTTGCCTCACTTGTATTACATAGATAGGTTTAGGCAATACTGGTGCTCCAGACTAATCGGGAAACCTCTGGTGCTGAAAGTATTCTTTTACAATTTTGTGTCTGTGAAATTCTTCTTTGTTATGTTTATGTTTTGCTGTAAATTACAAGAGATGATAGCGGGAAAAGGAATTCCTTACTTATCCCAAGGGGCTTATATAATATTTTACTGTTCTTCGGTGTCACTATTGAGTCAGATATTTCCTGATTAGGGACTTATATCTGTAAGGCAGGACCTCTGTAAAGAGGAATATACCAAGGCAATACTATTTCCCTTCTATGACTCCTCAGTCACTCTCTGTCAACTTTGGAGATGCGGAACTCCAAAATAATCTTTAAGGATGAAGACATGTTCTGTCATGTTGGCGGGAAAAGGCAATTCCTTACTATTTTTTTTATATAAGTACATTTTTTATGAGGTAAATGGAGATAGCAAAGAAACGAATTCTGACTGTTTAATAATCTTATCCCCTAGACATAGCGAGTTAAGAATTAAGTCTGTCTATATTTGACTGACATGTAGAACGTTATCTGGGAGTGCTAAATCATTTTCCAAATCAACCTACCGTTTAGCACACCACCTTTTAAGTAAAATAAAATAATTAAGATTAATTGGACTACTTTTTACAAATATGACCTTTAAAAGTGAAGCCTTATTTTATGTTTCCTTTATGTGTAAAGTACTGAAAATCTGAAAGTCGAGAATTAAAAAACAAAAGTGAGACCATAAATGATCTCGTCTGAACATTGTATATACCGTGAATGTAGAGAATAAAAAATATATGAAATATTATCTAAACATCTATTACCTAAGGCTTGATATACAAATTTCCCATCTAAAGCAGTTCATTTGCATAGCAAGCCACAGGTGATGTCATAAACAGGAGATTCCACACACACATCTTAATCACATATTTCACCCAATTTAGATATATGCTTGCAATTATGTGAACATGATGTCCCTTTAAACATTTCCATACTGGTTTAGTGGTTTATGAAAAATAGCAGCGTTACAGATTGCATAGGGTACAGAGATGTGGCTGTATATTAGAGTCAAACTATAGATTAGGTTATTTATTATGCAAGATTGTTTTTTCTAATATAAAGACATCACTTGCATCCTCCTAACTTCACATTTAACCAAACTGTGTTATTTGTTAATCTCATGTATTCATATTTGGGCAAACAACAGTATTGTTTTGTTTTGTTTAAGTTCCTAGTCAGTACTGATTTGTTTAAGCTATCTCTTAGAATAGAAACATACATTTTAAAATACATTTAGTTAGTGTTCTTTTGTTATTATGGGCTTTATAAGTCTTTGTAAATCTTTATTTTACTTCCTTGCTTCTTGTATTGGTGGTATAATTTTGTAGCTTATTTTCTTTGGACTGCATGTTTTCCTCTACTGTAGCAGCGATACTTTATCAAAAATCATTATTTAGCCCTATTTTAAATATTTGGCAGTCAGCCAAGGGAGTATCTTTTTTTTTAATCATTATTCCCAAATGCATGTTTGTTATTTTGATTTTTAATAATCCCTTTGCCTTTTTAACAGACTCTATGGCACCTATTATTTTCAGTTTGGGCTTCCTCAGGGCACTACCCACTAATTAAGATGTCACAAAATAGAGGCAGAAGAATATGTAAAAGAACCGATATTTGTTTGTATGTATATTGACATGTATGTTCCTTCATTTACTTTTTCTATTATATATATATACACCTGCTCCCTCTCTTTCTCAGAATATGTACAAATACTTATACCCACGTGATAACATTCTTATTGTAGCATCTATGTGAAAATATATTATTCATTTAAATAGATATCGGGGAAAAAAAGCTTACTGTAATTTTACCTGGAAAATAAATGAAACAGAAGAAGGAATTTACAACACATTACTTCTGAGGACATTCATATTATAATATCAAACATCAAATACCTACAGCTTCAAAGAGTGAATTTTAGTTTTCAAGTAGAAAGTAGAATGCTAGATAAAATCATAAAGCAAAATTATTTGAGAGTTTTTCATCCCCCTTTCACATCTACAGTTAAACATAAAGATCTCCTTTGCAAATACAACCGACTATGTCTTAATTTGATTTTGTAAATATGTAGCCGGATCCCAGTGCATTTGTTTTTATTTGTCATCAGAGCAACTTTAATTGCAGTCAGTTGGTGAAACCTTAAATATGGGTAGAGAAAAAGGCAGACTTTGAAGTAAGGAAATCATGCAATAGGGTAAATATTAAGGCTAATTGGACTGTAAGCCAATTCTGCATCTTATGCTATTTTTTTTTCCTTTCCTACAGGCTCTAAAATATTGTTCTCATTAATTTATTTACCACAGTTTTTTTTATGCTTTTGCAGGGAAATATGAGGTTACATCTAACATTAAAATTACAAATTGGCGGATTTTGTCTACTGTTATATTATAAATATGGAGCACTGTTTGCTTGTCAAGCAGCTTCATAATTAGCAGTAGTCTATGAGGTATCAAGGCAAGAGATCACCACATCAGGCATCAAGTTTACTCTGCAGCTATCTGCTAATGAAAAAGTCTCTAAGGAATTGGCATATCTGAGGTTGGCAGCTTTGCAGCATCACACTTTGAACTTAAATTTTCTCCAAACCTACATTAGAGTTTTCTTTTTTTTTGATCAGGCATCATATTTATAAAAATATCCAATTATTTTATGTTTTCTAGAAGCTTTTGTTGGTAGTAAAGTATAGCTATGTTGACTATCATTTCATGCCAAATTTGAGAATATTCTTAACAGTGTACATACAATTTTGTGGTGGGAATATATTGTCAGTTTCTTAATAATTGCTAGGTAGACAATATTCTATCTACTTTTAGAAACATCCTTAATGTAGCTAGCAATAATTTAACATGATCATTAGATAGGGATAGGCCCACTCCTGAAGTAAAAAGCTATGATTACATAAAATTAACATATATAAATATAATCATAAACCATTTCTGCTCACATACTGATAACTATTACACTAACACACATGTACTTAAGTGCTTCTGCCTACAGTAATAACACCCCCTTTGCTGTGACATGGATAGAAAGAGGGTAAAAGGTAACCTTTGGAAACTGTATTCCATGAAACTTCCCAAAATCAATGTCATTGAACACTGTATTTGGAGATTAACATATTTTGGAAAGAAATTACTTTTTGGGAATATAGTAATATTTACCAGGGCACTGGTGACTAGCTTCTAGATTGACATTTGAGCCTTTTTTCTTTACTCTGATTGGTTCACCTCTTACGTGGTCTCCGCAATGCTATTGGTCGAGGTGAAGTCACATGCCAATGACGTAGTCAGTAATCCTCATCTAATTCGCCAGTCGGAAGAACAATGCTCATTGGAGGAATCTTCACTACGTGGTTTACAGCTGATGAGATGGCTGGTTTTTTATTATCCAATTAAACAGAGTTAAGGGGATTGAACAGTAGGGTAGGGAGGGAGGGTATATATATTGTGTTGGATTTTATTGTATTTTATTCACCTATACATGCTACCCCCAAGGAACTCAGCTACAGACCAAAGAAACCCTTTGTGTACAGAGGTGTATTTGTTAGTGCTGCTGTTTTTATTATCTGCACTTTAAACATCTTTGATACTGGAGATTCCACACACACCTGTTTTTTTAAAAATTTTTACTTCGGCTGTTACTGCACTTGAGCTGGTTCTCTGCAATATGTGGATGTGAGTGGTTAAAATTAAAAGCATTTTTATACATTTGTAAACAATTTTACCCTATATGTTTCTCTCTTTTATTGTCCACATGTCCACCCTGGTCTCTTAAAGAGACAACAAGTCCTTTTACCTTGCTGCTACACTAAGAGGGATATGTTATTTTGCCTACATTTCTGTTATGGAATTCGAGGAGTATTTTTTTCTCTATTCACATACTTCTATTTATGTCTATTTAGTACAATACAGGTAAGGAGAATGGATTCACATTGAAACTTCCTTTTATATTGCAATACATATCAGATCATCAGAAGACATCAGTATTAGCAAAAAAAAATGAGTTAAGGTTTCATGGACTTTTTTTGGGAAACATTTTGAATCAAAGCATGAACATTAATTGTTCTGGCAATGTTTGATTCAATACATAGCCTGACCAAATCCATAAGATGTCCTGGGACATTGTAGACCTTAAATAATTCTTAATTGGTTTAAGTTTGCTAAACAACAGTTCTCCAGAAGCTATGATTGCTGGAATTGTTAATAATATTCTTAAACTAACATAAACATTTGGAAACAGGTCAAATAAGTCTGTACTCTGTTAACAAGTTCAACAGATCTAATGGCTTCTCCAAAATCATCACCAATAAAGTGATATTGCTCCTTTAAAGATAAGTTTTTCTCTCCACATCACTTTTGCACATGGTGAAATATTTCCACAAGAAATCCAATTTTGTATTTAATTTAAACACCCGATCAGTGCCAGCTTTAGCCCCAAACAACTTATCAGTGCCAGCTTTGTGTCAGTGTCACCCAGTTTGTCAGTGCCCACTTTGCACCCAGTTTGTCATTGCCACCAAGTCTGTTAGTTTCATCCTTGCCCCAGTTTGCAAGTGCCGCCTTTATCTCCAGCTTGTCAGTGTCACCTTTGCACCTAAACAGCTTGGCAGTGGCACCATGGCCCCCAAGCAGTGTGCATGTGCCATCATTGTTCCCCAAACAGCTTGCCCTTCCCATCCTTATACCCAATTATCTTGTCCATGCCATCCTTGTCCCCCAAACAGCTTGCCTGTGTCATTGTTGTCCACCAAAAAGATTGCCTGTGCCACCTTGTCCACCAAACAGCTTGCCTTTGCCACGTGACCCAAACAGCTTGCCAGTGCCATTTTTTTCCAATGGTGTTTCCTTTTAACAGCTTGCCTGGGCCACCAATGTCCTCTAAACAGCTTGTCTGTATTATGGATCAACATATCTTTTTTTTTTTTTAATTCTTTTTATTTTAAATTTTAATTATAACTTACATTATATATTATTCAGGTCATTATTATTACATTATATATTAAAAAAAATAATAATAATAATACATTACAATGTTATACAATATCAATAATACACAAAATTGTAAAATTATAATAATACAATAAATTATATATATGATAAAATCAATAATTATAATAATATAATACAATATATATATAATAATAATATCCAACAGTACTATGCAATATATATATATATAATAATAGCATTCATAAATATTTCGATTTAATTTTTATCAATTATTTTACCAATTTCTTATAATAACTATTCTACCAATTCTGTTTAAGTTATTTTCTATTTATAAGTATCTTATTTTTTGGATTTCTAACAATTACAAGATATTTTTTCTCCAAATGGAGCTATCCCGGGCTCCAACAAGGCACAAATAGTAATTCTGGAAGCTGGCACTCCAGGTTCCACAGTGAAAAATTGATATTTAATGGCAGTGATCAAATCATAAGTTTATAAATATACAGCCACAAAAGTGTGTGTTATGTAGGCTTACACAAATGTGAATGCTAGCAAACATTTTCTGAGATGCCAGGGAATTTCCAGCTCCCTTCCTTTGGCTCCCAGGCCCTATTTTTTAAGCCCGAGCTCAGGTAAGATGTACCCCCTGTACCTCCTCTCATGCCACCAACAACAAAAAATAAATACATGTTCCAAATTAAGTAAACAAAAATAGTTTCAAAAGAGTTGAAGTTTTATATTTAACTAAATAAACTAATCATTGTAGGCAGGTTGTCATCAGGTATGATGAGCAAAATACCTAACAAAAATCTACAGTTATAAACCCATATGCATATGACGAAAAACTATGCCTTTTTTGAAAATATTTGATGTTGGGAAAAATATGTACTTTTCTACCCATTATTTTGTGATTTAACAGCTAGTTCACTAATATTATTATTATGTATGCTCAATAGCCCTTTGTTCCTCAGTTAATTTGCATGCAAGGAATAAATCCTCAGAAGCAACTATTCAATTTTTTCCATTAATGCCAAACATTTGAATTTAAATAACCTAATGTATTAATAATGTAAGCAGGATGCTTCAGCATGAAAGTGATTCTCACTATGGCAATTAAGGGGTCACTATCAAATGGAATGGACAGTAATTAGGTATAATGAAAATATTTGAAACAATATTTCAACGTGTTAGTTAAAGCTCACGTTATATATCTATATGGATCATTAAAAGGTATTCATTTTATTGTTATAGAAAATAGGAAAAGGAAAGGATAATTCAAAAATAACCATTCTACATCAGCTATGGCTTTAGTGCAGACAATCACAATGTCTGTACAAGGACACCAGTAATTGGTATGACCTGTGACGGTCCATAGAACAAAACTAAATTGTCCTTCTCAAATGTCCACCATGAACAATGCCTCAGTCATGACTTTATCTTGTTCTGGATTAGTAAAAATGGCATGTGAAATGTTGGTTTTGTTTGTGGTATTCTTGTTTGTTTTTATGCATCAAACTGCATCATGTGCTTATGATATGTGTGTGTTAAGTCATTTATGATGTTTGCATTTTGTGAGGGATAATTTGTCAACAGAAGTAGATGAGCTGGTGTATCATGTCTCTTGGGTAAGACTTCTGTTGTTATGGATGAGGGATGGATCATTTAGTAGGGTGTAGGCAAGTTCACTCATGAAACTGAGGTAAACTACACTCAGATACATAGAAAATGCTTTTGAAGACATTCTCAAATGTGTGAGGCTTCACTAAAGCTTTGTAGTGATTCACATTTTGTTCTCTTTAGCATGAGCATTGGTACTGAATTGTTTTTACTACGCAATAAAGAGAGAATTTCAGTTAAATCAGATGGGGATTTCAAACTTAAGTCCAAAGTAGCTCAAAGTAGCTTAGTTGGAAAAATTCTACTATTCAACTGCATTGAAGATTTTGGCCTAAACTTATAAATTCCCTTCAATTCTCTCTCTATTTAGTAGACCCTTTAGGGTTTTCCACAAATATAATTACTTATACTAGGTAAAACTTGTGAAAGTGAGTTGATATAGGCCAGATCTCCTCAAATCCAGTCCTCAAGGGCGTCATCAGTCAAGGTTTACAAGAGTACAGTCTGCCTCTGAAGGACAGTCTGTCATTCTGAAAGATCTACCTGTTAAAAATTGGGCAGACTAGATGGACCGAATGGTTCTTATCTGCCGACACATTCTATGTTTCTATGTTTCTATTAATATGTAACCCGAGATGTTTGTATATATTCTAAGATCCTGGAATGTTAATGGGGAAATCTCTTATAAAAGCTTTGAGGGAAATTAGTTGAAACAAATTAACTGAAAATGAGTGAAAATGTATCCTGTACTACTAAATAAGCTCAGCAGGAACATGCAGAACATCTGGCAACCATGAAGATGTTTTATAACTCTGGCATTTTGCATTTGTTTGGAGGGGGAGAGAGAGACAGACAACGTTGGGGGGAGGACGGGGGAGAGAGACAGAGACAACATTGGGGGGAGACAGAGACAACATTGGGGGGAGAGAGAGACAACCTTGAAGGAAGGGAGGGGGAGATAGACAATGTTGGGGGAGGGAGAGAGAGAGAGAGAGAGAGAGAGACAATGTCGGGTGAGAGAGGCAGCGTTGGGGGAGAGAGCCAGCATTGGGCAAGTCTGGGGGTTAGGGACAGCATTGGAACATAAAAGGAAATAAAAACAAGAAATGCATTTTGTTATAGCATAATATTTTATTAAATATGAAAAAGCAATTTACATATGAATATATACAAGTTAAACTTTTTTCCTATAGGGTAGTCTTATATTCAGGCTTTTAGTTTTTTTCCTAAAGCAATATCCAAAGTTTGGGGGGTCGTCTTATAATCAGGGTCGTCTTAAATTCAAGCAAATACGGTAATTAAACTTTGAATGGAAAGACTATCTTATTCTAAAACTTTGGGGCCTAACATCCTGAGTACCTTTATCTTTTTCTATAGGCAACAATTTGTCCTTTTCATAAGACCTAATTTTTTTGCTAGTATGCATAGCTGACTATTAGCTAGGCCTAGGTAACTCTATTTTAGATTATAGGGGGTTGTAGAAATATCTTAATCTATGTAGTCTAGTTCCATTTATTAATGAAAATATCACCCACAAGCATAATTAATTACAGATTAATTATGTATGTGGGTATAGCTTACACCTCTAAAATATTATATATAATTTTACATTGGCTTACTTTTGCAATTTTTCCTGAAGTCCAGTGTTTACAACATCTTCTGTCCAATGATATTTTAAGCTTTCTTGTTTTTTTCCTGGGTTTGTACTAAGCGAATCATTTCTTAAAAGTGGGTTATTATTGGCTTTTTGTATATAATGGGGAAGCTTCTGATTGGCTGACTCTTCCCTTCAAAACAGCATCAATTCTTCTAAATACACTTGCACAGGGTGTCAGGGATTTTGAAAAATATATAGACCGATGTATGGTTAAACAATACAAAGCAAGTGTGTAAAATTGTCAATTTAATATTTAGGTTGAAACACAATCAGAAAACTTAACAGAAACAACTGCATATGAGGAATAAAAGTGGGTGATGAACAGCCAATCTCAGCTAACAAAGTGAGGTTGCTGAAGTTTAATATCAAAAGTCATACACCATGGCAAGTGTGAGCAGAGCAAAGAGGGAACTTCCAGACAATGAATTTTGAATCTTCAGATTTATTCTCCATTCTGTGTCACCCCATGCCTCAGTGCTGACCAAATACGAGTAATTAGTAATAAGTTAAACTGTACCAGAAAGATCTCTCCCAGGCAGAAATTTCAAGGCAGATAGGCATTTCTAGATGTGCTGTCCAAGCTCTTTTGAAGAAGCACAAAAAAAACTAGTAACATTGAGGACCATAGTCACAGTTTTTGTCCAAGGAAACTTAATGAAAGACACATAATGCTTTCTTCCCTTCACATCGGAAAATGTCCAGATGAGTTTATAGAAAATAGTGGGACCCTAGTACAATGATCTACTATCTGGAGAAGTCTGGTCAGAAGTGGTTTTCACAAGACTTGTAGTCAAAAAATCATACCTTCGACATGGGAACAAGACCAAGCAACTCACAGAAACTGGGGTGAAGAAAAATAACAAAGGTGAAATATTTGGCTGTAACAGAAGGAAGTGTATTCGCTGGAGGGTTGGAGTGCAGTACAATAATTTGTGTCTCCAGGCAACAGTGAAGCATGGTAGAGGTTTCTTGGAAGTTTGGAGCGGCACTTCTGCCAATGGAGTTGAGGTTTGGTCAGAATTAATGGTCTTCTCAATGCTGAAATGTACAGGTAAATACTTATCCATCATGCAAAACCATCAGGGAAGCATCTGATTAGCCCAAATGTATTCTGTAGCATGACAAGAACCCCAATCATATAACCATACTGATTAAGAACTATCTTCAGAAGAAAGAAGGACAAGGAATCTTGGAAGTTATGGTTTAACCCCTACAGAGCCATTAACATCATCAAGTCTGTCTGGAATTATATGATGAGAGACAGGACAGACACCTACTATAGGCAAAGTAGGCGCCGGCCCAGGGTTCATTTTTGCAAGGGCTGCCCATGCGCTCCTATAATGCGGCACTGAGGGAGGGAGGCAGACCACACCGGGGGGCCGAGGTGTAGGTTCGCCACCTCCTTCTATAGCAGCGCGTTTTTTTACTGCAGGAGCAGGGGGCAGTACTAGCGCTGTGACACATTAAGTAATGCACTTTTTCTTTAATAAGAAAAAAACTGCTCACTTGTGTATATGTGACTGTCACTATGTGTGTGTGTGACTGTCTCTGTGTGTATGTGTGATATTCTCCTTGTGGTACTGTCTTTCTGTATGTGTGTGTGTGACTGTCTGTATGTGTGTGCACGCGACTGCGTGATTGTGTTTATGATTGCGTGATTGATGTGCTGTTGTCTGGCAGTTATAAGTAGGCTGGGTAAGGGGAGGGGCAATGGGGCGGCAAAATCAGGATTCGCCTAAGGTGGCAAAAATCCTTGCACCAGCCCTGATGAGAAAGAATTTCACTGGGGTTAATTTTCCTAGATGTTCAGAACAACTTATCTGCCGAGTTCCTTAAAAAAACTGTGTGCAAGTAAGCCTAGAAGAATTGATGCTGTTTTGAAGGCAGAGGGTGGTAACACCAAATATTGAAATTATTTATATTTTTCTTCTGTTCATTCACTTTGAACTATTAACTATTAACATGTGATGTCAATTTGATGGCCTCCTGGTGTTAGTGGATTGACTAACTGTTAATTTGGTGGCTTTTCGTCAGATGTAAATAAGTCTTTTTTACTTGCTTGGTGAATACAATTTGTGGTTGGCCCAGGAAGGTAGAAAATATGTTTAAAAATTATAACTTTGAATTTAAATGTCCTCATAAATTCTGGAATGTTTACAGATATATAGGATGAAGTGTGCCAAAAAGCTGCTTCAACATTTAATACATTTTCTACTGTAAGGAAAGGAGGGGGTTTTAATTTAAATGGCCACGCTCATTTTATTATGTTAAAGTACCAAAAGGAGCCATGTAGCACAGCTATTTATGAACACATTTTTGCGTGTGGGATATTTATTAAAAGATTTAAAGCTTCACAAGATGTGGAATTAACATCCAAAGGACACTATTTATTGTCTTAAACTAGCAGTATTTGTGTTTGCTGAAAATGTGAAGGACCAAGAAGGAGAACATGATTTAAGATGATCTCAGAAGCTTGAATTCATTGAAGTTTAGAGACCTATACTGTAAGCTCTATTAATTTTACAGTGCTATTTGGACTTATCCATCTGTTTAAAGGTTAATGGCCTTAACACTTCTAAAATGGTTTCTGTTTTGTGTTTTTGCTTTGTTCATACTATTTATTAGTGTACTGAATGATGAAGGATTAAATTGGTTTAAGTTGCATTTAACGGCAGGTTCACCATTGCTTGAAGAAGACCAACCTTTTTTTCTTTTCATTAAAACCACTTCTAATTGTTTATAACATTAGACTGCTATGTTACAAAAAATTCACCTTTTTAAAGTACTCAAGTTGAAACTGAGGTTAATCCTACCTTTAATCAGCATGGTTTCTGCACAAATTCATAGGTGCATAGCGGTTATTAGAAACATTTCTTTAAATATTTTCTGAATTCAACTAGACAAAAATGTTTTAATTTATATGCTGCTAGTTTATAGTAATGCAAAAATAGATTAAACAGACAACATTTTCATGCAGGATGCTTTCCAATCATTTTGGGAACTATGCTATGTATTTTTTAGATTATCTGAGGTCACCTTAAGGAGATATGCATCTTTAAAAAAATGATCTCAGTAATTTGCATTAGTTAGGTCTTTACAGACATATTGTTGCATTCTAGTTAAATGATTTGCAAGTGTATTTGAAGAGAGAAGTTTTTAGGGTCTTTCATGCCCCCCAACTGTCCCCCTTTACATGGGATAGCCGTAATTCATTATCCCACAGTTCTGATTTTTATTTTCCAGTGCTAAGGACATGAGCAGTAGTGCTTTAAATTTGAGTGACAGCATCTGACACTGGACCTCCCAAGCTGTTTTCCCCATGACCCCACACTGAAGTTGGGAAATATGCACTTTTAAAAGTTGAAGGTAAGAAGAGAGCTCTAGATTTTGTGTAAGTCTAGTAGGGGAGAGGTGATATCGGAGGTGGAGAGCCTTAAGCCATGTCAAGAAAGTTAAGACTATGTAAGAGTCAAAACACACATACCCAGCGCTTAATAAAATTAGTGAAGTAGTAGAAAATTATACCAGTTATTCAATATTTGTTCATTTATAACCGCCAAACCAACATGACCAGCGCAGGTAAATATACAAAAAACATACCCTGGGTGATATGTTCCCACTGAGTGTAAAATATGCTGGGAGAATTTTATTCTGACCTTGTGATACTCGAAAATACAGTGTCCTGGGTAAAAATAAAAAATGTATAAAGAATACTTAACTGTATTCAGGCAATTGGGACATGGCCACATTAAATTGAGGTTTGGAGGACCAGCAATCTGCAGGCCAGCCTGTGATTATCCTGATTCATATAGGATACATTAGACTTAGATCTAGGGTTAGGGTTAGCATAGAGGTTCAAGATATATAAGGGTTAAGGTTAACATAAGCGTTAGATTTTGCATTAGGGTAAAAATGTCACTGTAGGAGCTAATGGTCAGGATACAAAAAAACATGTAAAAACATGTATACAACAGAAAATCAGGACAACATTTGATGGGATCTTTTTTTACCATTTGTAATAAGAAATAATAAGAGATAAGAAATGGCCAAAAAGTTATGTCACTAGGGGGCTAATTTCCCTATGATCGGTTTTATGAAATGTTTTTGAATCTCAGATTTTGAATTTGGGGTCTGTTTGTGGGAGCAATTCATTTTAACAGGTAAGTAAAACATTAGTAAATAAGGAAATGTACCAAATGTGCCACTCTAATGTCAAGAAAATACAATTAATGCAATAAATATCTACATAAAAAATGCATAGCCTTCCTTAGCACTCCTTATGGTATTTGGTAACAATGGCATATATCGAATGGAAAGGCGTAGGCTGTTATGTGGGAGTCTGCATTATTGATCCATTGAGGCATTTATCAACTCATGCATGTGAGTGCAACATAAACATACTTTGATATGATCACTGTGTTAAAACATATTGCACTAGTATGTGTTTTTTGTATTTTGACTCCCATGTAATACCTCTCCATTCTGTATACACGCCATATGTATGGTATATATCCTGTTGCCTGAGATCTTTTTCTGTGTTATGTAGAGTTTAGTTTAAAGATGAATAATTATTCTACCCATCTAGCAAAAGCAATACATTCCCATTAAAAAAATTAAATTAAGAAATGCATGCGCCCTTACATGACATGTATTTTTGATATATTTATAATATTAATAATAATATTTTAGTCATTGGGCAAACATGTAGAACTATTAGGCAATCGTAAATGATTTATACCATGATGTTATTTACTTTTATGACATGCTAAGCATATATATGTTTTTTATTTTATTTTCCTTCATTTGAATTCCTATTAATAAACAACTTTACACTTAGTGCTTAATACCAATCTGTTATGCATCCCGCTCATCATCGCACTCAGCAACTTGACAGGAGATTAACAAGTATGCTCACGACTCATTATCTTTATAAGTCATTTTTCATAATATTTAAGGCTTATTAGTAAAGTTTACAGTATGGGGCAGAAACTGTCATCAGTGCAATTATGACAAGAGTAATATTTTGTCTCCATGATTAGTTTTCACACTCCCCCCCCCCCAAAAAAAAGCCTCTGACACTGGTCTCATTCTGATGTGAATCCTTCAACATTTAAATAGAAAACGTCTCATCTCTATTGATTATGAAAAGCAATTTCTTTTCTTGTATTCCATTTCTTTGAAGGCACAATTGTATATCGCCTACCTTGAAGTCTGCTTGTATCTTTAACCCGTTATAGGACAATGGCCGGGCCAATCATTACTCACTGATACTCAACATATCAAGCTGGCTTTCAAAACATTAACTCTTCAAGAATCAATAGAAGGCTATTACTGCCTACTCCATTGGAACTCCAGTGGTTAATTAATCCTCTTATTTTTTAGGTTTTAGGACTTGACAGCCACTTGTAAGATAGATAATAGATTGATATGAAAGAGGAGCACTCGAAGGGCCCTGGAGTGCTCATTATTTACTAGGTAGGATATGTTAAACATAATAGTGGTAAGATCAAGCCCTCCAGGACAAAAAAATGAAAGAGGCATTTAATTGGAACACTTAGCAATCACAAAACCTAGACAGAGGTTAAATTGTTTTGAGCAAGAGAAATTAATACATTAAAGGTTATATTTCCAACTGTGAGGCTGCAAAGCCCAGCTCTTATGCAGTGTCAGAATCACATGAGGCAGAAGAAATGACTCTAAAATGATTGTGGAATCATTAACAAAAGCCAAGGCAGAGTAAGGCATTTCCCAGCAGGAGGGTGTGAAGAAGAATAAAGACATGGAGAGAGCTCATTAAGAATGAATTGCAGACCATAAACATTTGAAACCACTAAGTGTGGAGTTCTATCTGTTATCTAATGACTCAGAGATTATAAAATAGCAATGACTTTCAGGGAAGAAGTTGACTTTGCAGGAGGATATTTGTTATTAAGAAACAAAAACATATTTTTTGTTTCAAAAAAATGACAAAGGTTTATGTAGACATCAGTTTTCAATTCAGCAATACCCCTCCTTGCCTCTATTACACCTGCACTAATTACATAGTTATAGAAAATTACAGGTTTGTGAAATGCATCCTCATATTGCTAATGTGAATGTAAATAACTGTCTGTTCGAATAAGCCATAAACACAAGTAATATCATAATATCACTCCAGGAATCCAAAACAAAGGAATTTGATGTGATTCTTAACAAACACTTTAGAACTTTTATTTAATGTTATTTTTGTCTTCATTCCACAGCACTATCCTTGTAAAATCAAGCTATGTGGATATTGTTATAAAAATAAACTATTTCTTATTTTATGTATATATAGTTTGTTAAAGACCGGTGAACTTTGGGAACAAATGTTAAAAAAAAAGAGTGCTAAATTCTATGTATACAGACCATTTATATAATAGAATGTATGTACTGTATTTTTCTCTGAAGGCATACTAAAAGTTAAAAAACTAAGATACTAAATCGAATTAGTCAGGAGTTTGTAGAAAATATAACACAGAAAATGCAACACACAACTTGCAAACAAAGAAAACACATATCTAGAAAGCCCCGCTTTTAAAATGTGTTTAAAAAAGTTATATATAGCTTTTGAGTAGAAATTAAGTTAATTCAGAATAATAAAAAACAAATTACTTTTTTTTTACAATTTTAAATTTCAATAAAACATAGTCATAAAACATAAAATTAAATAACAGATCCGGAGGCTAACAGATACAATCTATGTTTCCAAGCAAATAAAGACCAGTGCACAATTCTGGTTGTTTGTGTATTTTGTACAGTTTATTAAGGTAGATGCTGTTGGTGAGAACAATGACACATCATGTACCCATATACCAATCTGCAGACGACAAGAAGAAATATGATTTAACAATTCTATATTATAGAATATTACTTTAACTTACAAATTCAAATTCATCCACATACCACATACCATTAACTAGGAGTTGGATTAAGTAAAAACCATTAAAACCTGTATGTTTCATTTTGTTTATAAAAACTTCTATAATTTAAAATGTGCCACAAAAAAACTAAAAACTATTTAAATTAAACATATATTTAATATTTACAAATGTTCTTGTTAACGTTATGACAGTACATTCTATTTCACAAGACATTTTCCAAAGTATAACATTAAAAAGAAGAAAAATGAAGTCTCTAAAATTGACTAGATTTGATCTCATTATTATATAGTGATTACCCAGAACAGTTCTGTAGTTTAATTAGTCATTTTACAAGAAAATACAGAAAAATACAAAGCTGTGCGTAATTAAAATCATCTTTAAATATGACCTAATGCAACAAAAATTAGGAATAATAACGCAACCAGCAGGGAGGGAGTGAAACTTTACAAATAATAATCTTGTGGGAAATATACTTTATAATTTATCAAAACAACACACAAGTGAAAACGTGCGCTGTGACCCAACACTTCAAAACACACAACTCAGGAAAAATAAATAATAAATTGTTACCCTTAAAGTAAATCAGCCTTAAAGTAAATCAGCTCAATATTCAATCCGAAGGGAAAAAAATAAAACAGAACAGAACAGAAATAATATAGTGTAGTATATCACATAAAAGTGCTGATAACAAATAATAAGTGAGAACACACTCACATCTTCCTGAGCAGAGATCTGCTCAGTCTATACAGCATCCAGGGAGCCCACCAAGGGGTTAAAGATCCAACTGGTTCACAGAGGAATCCTATGCAGCTTATTCAGGGTAGCAGACCCAGAAGGTACTCCCAGCAGTAGTATAAGAGAGGGTAAGGAGGAGACTATTTAGCTTCAACGATTTTAATACCAATAAAAACATATAAAGAATCTTACATTCAAAGATCCACTTGAACAGTACATATATAGAGTCCCAGTAGCAGTCTCCTCTTGTCCACAACGCGTTTCACCCCCAAAGTAGGGCTTTTTCAAGTGAAAAAGCCCTACTTTGGGGGTGAAACGCGTTGTGGACAAGAGGAGACTGCTACTGGGACTCTATATATGTACTGTTCAAGTGGATCTTTGAATGTAAGATTCTTTATATGTTTTTATTGGTATTAAAATCGTTGAAGCTAAATAGTCTCCTCCTTACCCTCTCTTATACTACTGCTGGGAGTACCTTCTGGGTCTGCTACCCTGAATAAGCTGCATAGGATTCCTCTGTGAACCAGTTGGATCTTTAACCCCTTGGTGGGCTCCCTGGATGCTGTATAGACTGAGCAGATCTCTGCTCAGGAAGATGTGAGTGTGTTCTCACTTATTATTTGTTATCAGCACTTTTATGTGATATACTACACTATATTATTTCTGTTCTGTTTTGTTTTATTTTTTTCCCTTCGGATTGAATATTGAGCTGATTTACTTTAAGGCTGATTTACTTTAAGGGTAACAATTTATTATTTATTTTTCCTGAGTTGTGTGTTTTGAAGTGTTGGGTCACAGCGCACGTTTTCACTTGTGTGTTGTTTTGATTTGTTTATTGCCAGGAGTGAGACACTGGTAGAATTTGCTGCAGCTGTTTCCACCACAATTGGGCGCAGTGTGTTTCTCTCTTGTTTCTTGTACTTTATAATTTATGATTTCATCTACTTTATCCTAAAATAAGAGTATCCCTCTTTGGCCATTTAAGATCTTGGGAGGTATGCATGGAATATCCTGGAGGTTGAACATAGGACACATACAAAAAGCAAAAAAACAAACAAACAAAACAAACAATCAAAGTTCAGTCTTGTAGTTTAAATCAATATGTACATTTTATTTGGAGTGTTATATATGATTTATTAAAAAAAACAAGTGTGATCATATTTCTCTATTTTGTTGTGTGAAAAAGAAGAAGAAAAAAAAGTATTAAGAACACTACTAAAAGGCTTGTTATCTCATGAAACTCCTTACTTATTATGTATGCAGATTTCATGTTAATTTGCAAGGAGAAAAATAGGAGATAAAAAAAGCAAGGCTGTGCAGTACCTATACCAAGCAAAGAATATAAATGTAGAAAACAGCTTAGCTGTGTTTGCATGTGTAGACATTAATTGACATAACTAACACTTACCAACAAAGTAAACATTAAATGGCATTCAGCACTGAGGATACACAATGATGCATCATCCTCTATGACAAATGAACCACTCACCATGTCACATGATATGGAAGCATCCAGCTAATCATGATGGCACATTTAAGGCCAAGTAGCAGAACAAACACGCTAAGGGTGCTGGTGAAATGTACCCCAGTAGGCCAGTTTAGCTAACTGTGAGTTGAAATGGGCAGAGTGTCTGTGACGGGCCCCCTTAAAGTGATGGGCTCGGGTGCATAGCGCCTGCTGCAACCCCTATTGTTCTGCACCTTACCTGCTTCTGTATTAATGTCACGCTCCATCCCGATAACTGACATCACTGTTACTCTCTAAGATGCTACAATTGTACCCACTGAGTCCGAATTCTCGGGGTTGTTTTTGACTCGGCTTCTTTTATCCCCATATTCAGTCCCTGACAAAATCCTGTATTTCACCCACTCACCTATTTATCAGCAAAGAGACTGGGAAAATCCAAGTGTACCTGCTTGTGATTTCTTGTCTTAAATACTATTATAGTCTCCAGGCTGGCCTTCCTCAGGTTCATCTTTTCCCACTACAATCTATTCAAAATGCAGCTCATGTTTCTCATTTATTGACTGCTCCACTCTGCAAAGCAATCCACTAGCTTCCTGTCTGCTCTTTATCTTTAACCTTCCACCCATTGGCCCTTCCCATACATTCCCTCATTAAACGATACTTCCCTGCATGACCACTACATGACATTACATTACCATTTATTTATTAAGTGCCAACAATTTACACAGCTCTTCGGTACTGAGCATAAAAAGGAATATACAGGCAAAAGTAGACAAACAGATTCAGACTAAAACATGAGATAGAGGGCTATACTAGCAAGCTTAAAATTTAGAAGGAATGGGGAAAAATAGAAACATAAGGTGACTGAATAGACAGGAGGACAGCTGGGGGAGGAAAAAAATGGTGGCATTTGAGGACCAATGAAAGTCGTTGGAGACTGTAGGTGGCTATATTGAGTGAAGTCAGTGGCAACTCCAGCAAACATATTTAGGGGGCTACAAGGGAAACACTGGCAATAGTATGGGCCCAACTATAACAGATAGTGAAACTACACAAAAAAGGCATAATAATATATATGGCATAAATATAATATTCCATCAATATCTGTAGCTTGCGGAATATATTCTGATAACTATACTTTGCCACTATCTAGTTCTCAGCATATATTCTGCCATCCACAGATTGTAGTAAAGCCACAGTTCTTAGTAAAGAATAGTCATCAGCATATAATCTAACAGCTACAACAGTGGCAACATTAAGTTCTAACCATACAGTCTGCCAGTCACAAACAGTGATAAATTATACCATATTTGCTCCAAAATAAGGTGACCATGGTTAATAGGCAACCATCCAAAACCACAGAGAATATGGTGATCCCTGACATTGATGCACCTGATCTATTTTGTTTCTTATAAAAGTAGAAAACAAGTTAATATTAGCCCATACAGTTAAAAATTGCTGTAGAAATCAAGGCTAACAATTTATAGATGTGAATCCACAAGGTCTCTCACAATTGTATTTATAGCTGAACAATACAACTAAAAGAACTCTACTCTAGCACATCTAGGTCACCACTGACAAAAGTAAGGTACTCCAGTCCTCATCGTGTTATGGGGGTAGCTAGCTGTAACTCTGAAGCTCCTCCTTAGAGTCTAACGTACAGCCTTCTCAGAAAAACACTACACGTTTTGCCCATGTGATGGGGCTTCTTCAAGATGCATGGATCTGAATTCTTCTCCCACCATTTATGTAGTTCCAGACAATGATTATCAGATGGCATTATAGCACCATACAAAAAAAAGGTATACAGCATAATAAAATGCAGCAATGCTTTTAAATAGGTGGGCTTTGAGTTTTTTAAGGCATTTCACACAAAAAATAAAAACACACACACATACATAATTCAGTATGCATAAATTTATTGAGTCTGCAGGTAACCATTTACCCTCAAAATGTTCCAAACTAGCAACAAATTAAATAATATATATGGATTTAAATGAAATAAACGATCAAGTTTAGTGACTTTGTTATCACCAACCTTAAATAAAGGGGAAAATAATAAAAATATATCATATAAAATTATGCAAATAAATATAAAAATAAACAAAATTAAATAAAGAAATACATTAATAATGAAAATAATAAATAATATACCTTTAAATGATAGTATTAATATAAAAATAATTGAATATAGAAATGAATATACTAATAAACAATGGATATAAAATAAGTTAAATTATCCCAATTATACAGTGTCACGATTATAATAGGTTCCTTTCTTAATTTTACATTTTTTCTTTTTTTACATCTATGATTCTTTATTGAAAATTTTAATAAACAGGTATAAATAATATTCGTACAATATAGCAATTAGTAAAAATGAAAAAAACAACTAACAACAACAAGGTCATTACATGGAAAAGGACAAAATTTAGTCCTGCATCAAAATTATGTCAGATAAAAACATAAACACATATTCAATCAATCGTCAAAGCAACATAATATAAAATAAAAATGTATAAATGTTTACAAGGATAATCAAAAGGGGCGAGGGAGCCCGAGGTAAGGAACCTTTTCAAAGTTGATTCAAGGGACTATAATTTATAATTTTATTAAAACTTACAGCTAAAATTTAGGAGTAGTAGGAGAGATCTAGAATTATCTTTGTTATAAAAGTATTTTTCTGATTGGGCTTGAAAATTGATATGGGCTTTAATCTCAGACCACATAGGAACCTTATCTTGCCTCCAGTATCTAGGCACAGTTTAAAGGCCATCAATATGTTGATACATTACATTACCATTTATTTATAAAGCACCAACAGTTTATGCAGCACTGATGTAGAGAGCATAAGAAGGGAGTAACAAACAAAATTAGACAAACATATTCAGACTTAAACATGAGGTAGAGAGCCCTGCTTGCAAGCTTGCATTCTAGAGGAGATGGGGAACATGAGATACATAAGGAGGGTGAAAAGGCAGAATAATTGGGGGTGATAATGGGAGCTGTTGGTGAACTGTGAGATCTGAGTGAGTCACACGGAACTCAGGCCAGGGTTAATATTGTAGTCTGTAGGGAGGAGGCTGTCCCTCTGTGACAGGTAGTATAGAGCAGAACCAGTTCCATAAAACAATCCAGGGTCAGAAGGTAGGCCACAGCAAAGAGTAAACCAGAAAGCAATTCCAGGAGTCAGAAGGCTGAGAAACAAAAGCAAAGTAAAGGTATATAGTCCAGTGGTAAAGGTATATAGTCCAGTGGTCAAAGGGAAAGCAGCAGACATAAGGCAAAATCCAGTACATGATCCAGGGGTCAAATGATATCATATGTGATGCTGCTAGCCCCACCCCTACTACACATCCCCTAGCCGAGATATCATAGGAGACTTTACGAAGTACACAGAAGCAAGCTCCGCCCCTCCCACAAATTTTACCTTCGCCTCCTTGCCATGCTTCCCCATTTCCCACCACGATGCGGGGACAAAAGGGACAGGGCAATAAACAAAAGTAGTATTTAACCCACCATTTTCTTCTACAGTGACCTTTTGACCCCTATTCTAACCCTAAACCTAACCCTAACTGTTATGCTAATCATAACCCTAAACATAATGCTAACACTAACCCTTATGCTAACCCTAGATCTAAAGCTAATTTAGCTTTTTTTTTTGTCCTGCAATATTGCTGAATGCCTCTAGGGGCAGTATAGCAACAGAGCGATGGAAGTAATAAACCATCACTTCTGAAGCTCTTAGCCACAAAATGGGATCGCCATATTGAAGGAGCATGCTGCTTTCTGAAAATGGTATCTACTTTTGCTCTGTAGATCGATGGTGGGTGTTCTGTGCAAGAAATTTTAGTGCTGCTTATTACCTCGATATCAAGCTATTACAGCAACACACCTCATCCCACCCAGGATTTATTTTATTCTGTATATTCACAATGTAAGCAATGTTTAGGTGATAGAGTCAGCCTAAATTCCATATTCATTACTCATTTAATAAGTCTACAATATTGATTTAAGGAAAAAAAAATTGAAATGCAGTTGTCTTTGCAGGGGTTATGAGCTTGTTGTTGTTGGGACCACTGAGTACTGCTAGAATCACTGGCTGCTGCTACCTTGGTGCTGTTGGGATCACTGGATACTTCCGGGATTATTGGGTCCTGTTGCGATGACTGAATGGTACTCACTGAGTGATCCTGGGTTCACTGGGTGCTGCTGGGGCCATTGTATGCTACTCATTGGGTGCTCGGTGCTGTTAGGACAACTGGGTGTTCCTGATGCTGGAATCACTGGGTGCTGCTGGGATAATGGGTGCTCCTGCTGATGGGACTTTGTCTGGGTGCCCCATGCTGAGCTGATTTTGCTGGGTGGTCTCCTTCTTAGCCTGTGCTTCACAGTCTTCTGCTTGCTGCAACCCTAACAGCTGGGAAAGCCTCAGCCAGTCAGGAGAATCTATTGTGCACTGTGTCTCTCCTGACTGTCTTACACTTTCCCAGTTTGTCGGTGGTGTAGCATTAATTGACAGCAAACATCTACCATTCAAGGTCTCCTAAAGTCTCACAGGTGTACTGTGCAAACATTTGATTTTAGAAGACTCAACTGGTTAGCTGAAACTTGATCTTGTAAGCTGTATTTGTTTTTTTGCTTTTTTTAAAATTATTCTGGCTTCTGTTCTGTGTTGTGATAGACACCAATGATTGTAGTTGGAAGGCAAAGGGTCATATTGGGGTGGAGGACATGGCCACCTCTGCACCCCACCCTGCTACCAATTGCATATAGAGGGGGAGGTTTCCAGGTGGTTGATCAGGTTGGAGAGATCAAGTCATAAACCAAATCTTTATTGGAAATAAGCCTGGTGGTGGGTGAGATGTGGTGAAGGGAGGGCATTAAAGAGTCTAAATAATGAGGGATATAGGTCTGAATATTGTATGTGTGAATATTGGAAAGACTGTTAGGGAGAACCTTGCTATTATATTCAAGAATGTGGGAGGAGTTTGGCGCAAATGGAAGAGTGACAAAGATAGTTAAAGGAAGTAATTAAGAGAGAAACAGAGACATTAAACAGAGACATTTAAATCTAAATAACCATTTCTAAATGCCATAACTAGAGGGTACAGGAAACAAAAGGCAAGAGTATAATGTCCTAGATGGTTTCTTGCTGCTTACCTCTCAAGTCGTCTCTCTTCCCATTCACACCTACGAGACTTTACCCGAGCTGCCCAGTGGAACTCAGTTCCGCAGAGCATCCAGCTCTCTACCTCATTGTCACTCTTCAAAATCCCCTCTTTAAGGAAGCTTACTACTCATCCCACTAGAACAACCATTAATTAACCTTTGGCCAAACATACTTAGTGCAACTGTCCCCAAATATTATTACTACTACTACTTCCCCTCTAGCCTTTTCACTCAGCTTATGTGAAAACAGGCCTCTCTACTCAAGTATGTATGTAGTTCCCTACTATCCCTGTACCAAGCACTATGTAAATTGTTGGTGCTATATAAATAAATGTTTTTAAAAAAAAATTATTATGAAAATATCAAAATATCCACATGTTTTTGATTTTTTTTAACGTGTACAAAAAAGCCACGGTGCATTCCACCCGTGTTGACAGGCTTGTTCTAGTAGAAATGTGTGAAATTGCACTCATTTGAAGACACCACAACATTTAACAAATACAATGAACAACATTGAAACGTATTCTTCCCCGTTGGCGGACGGAGGGGGAAGGGGTCGGGAGTCAAATACAATGAACAACATTGAAACGTATTCTTCCCCGTTGGCGGACGGAGGGGTAAGGGGTCGGGAGTCTTTACTGCGCAACCCAGGGGTTCCTGATCTTGGCCCCTAATCCGCCCAACTCTCTCCCCTGCTTGCGTTCTAATACTTAGTCCCCTGAATTTCCAGTTTGCTCTCTAATATGGCCTTTATTTAGTTAAAAGTTAAAAGGTCCCCGATTCTAGTTCATTGGTCCACCCATTCCAATACTGTGCTTCCGTGGGGTTCCCTAAGTTGTAATGGGCCCTGCTGCTCTCCATCCTTCATAAATAAGTGTTAATGTAAATGTTTTGTGAATTCTTTTTTGAGCTTTTGCACATTGCTTGGATCAGAGGGAAAAAAAACTCTTTTTCACCAGGAATAAAAAAAAGTGTAACACATTTTTGTTTTTATTTTCTCCCATCTGTCCTATTTCTCCGATTTAGTTATTGTGTAGTAGGTGGGAAAGATTCATTGATAGTATGAAAGGTTCTTATTTTGGATAGTTTACCAGTTATAAGTACAGATCATTTGGTACTCAATTACATTTTACAAAATGGATAAAAATGTTAATTATATTCTCAAAGCACAAGTGAATTATAGACATGAATGAACAAAATAATATGACTTATATTAGTAAAATTAGTGGATTATGCTCAGTTGACTAGTCACAAAGGAAGTGTTAAAACCCTATCTTGATGTCTTCTATAGCAGTAACTAGATAGGAAGAAACAAGGGTGGTATTGATGAAGTGTTATAGTTTATCTTTAGATAATGGTACATTTTAACTGCACACAAATACATCTAATATATTTATGACCTATATCATAATATATTGTTTCTCTTTCTTTAGGTTCTACTCAATGGATGTAAATATGAAAGGGTCTATGCATTGAAGAGAGAATTGCAGAGAACTGAGATGGGAATTCCAAACATTAGACCAAATTAGCCAAGTTGGAAAAATTCTCCAATTCAACTGAGTGCCCTGCAATTCTCTATTTAATGCATAGACCCTTCTATGTTTACCTTCTAAAGCTTGATAAAACAAATAAAGATGATCATGGACTCATATTTATCCTGTAAGTTTTGTAATTTCATGATTGTTATTCATACTAGTCTTTTACAGGCATCTGGAATGAGTTTTATTTCATGTGTTATTTTGATATTTGTTAATTAACCTTATGTGAGTTTTTTCTACTTTTCTTTTATAGTTCACCTTTGATCGGACATCTGTATTCTCTACACAGTACGCTTATAGTCAGTTTAATAAACAGAGGTTTTACTGGTTTTCTATATTTTTACGAGAGATAAGGATATGCTATAGATATTCTATAATATAGAAATATTACCACATAGCTGCTTACACCTAGCATTGGAGTGCATGAATGAAAAGAAAATACTCCTGTGCAAATAAGCCTGGCATTTAAGGACTTAGTCATCAACCTTGTTGTCATTCAGCTTCTTTTAGCTTAATCTGAAACCTTAAAAAAACACTTTGTAAGTAAGAAACAAATGTGGCTAGATGGTTTTACTGTTGCCTTGATGGTTATGTCCCTGCCTTCCTCTGCATTTATATCTTTTTAATTCAATTTAAAGAATGCAGCTCGAGGCACCGTGTTTGCTACATTTGATTGTATCATTATATTATGGAAGCTCTTTGAGTGCATCGGTGGAGAATGGGATTTACTTGATGTTCCTCAATTGGGAACATGATCACCACTGAGGAAATGTAATTTGTAAGTGGAAGTGTATGCAGTTCAGTGTACATGACTTTGATTGTTGTTTGCTGTAAGTTTAAAATACAGACGAGAATGGAAAACATAAAAACTATGACGCTAGTCTGTGGTTTAACCCTGTGGCACTTAACTTGCTAAACCTATACAATGATGATTAAAAACATCATTATCATAATACCAGTGACATATTTTGTGTGTGTGTATATATATATATATATATATATATTTAAATCATATTTTATTGATGTAACCTCTAATATAATATAAAGCTTGGCACTCCGGAATGCTTCTCAAAAGATATGTTTATTGTGCAATAAAGTAAAAACGAATAACATAAACTTGAAAGGGTGATATCATCCTTCCCTATGGATGTTATTAGTTTTCACCTTATTGCACAATAAACACGTTGTTGAAGTGAATGTAACGTGCATGTATTCTGTCAATGCCATAATATGTCTAGTGGGCTTGTGCTTGGTTCCAAGTGACTTTGGACCCCTTCCAGCTTTAGGTGCCCCACTGCCGCACGGTTTTGGCATCCTCCAGGTATCTTCACTAGACATTTACAGGTGATCTTTCCTGCCTGTGTGGTGCATTGAAATGATGGACACCATAAATGTCATATTTAACCTTCACCTTTAACCTTTGAGGTAGATACCTTTACCAGATATGCTGACTCTCAACAGTATATTACAGGCAAACTCATCCTTACACACTGGTGACCTCAACAGGAGATAAGGCTAGGGAGACTGCTGCCTCTTGACCAAATGTGGAGGACATTAGGCTTGATTTTGAGTTACACTAGTCCTGGACTGACTACAATATATTCATACGCCATAACCTAACTATAATCAGAGAGGTCTACATGAATTATGCATATACAGTACACATTACTCATAATTTATAATTTAATGTCACATTCTTACAGTTGACATTTCTGATTAACAAAATTCCAAAGCCACTTGAGGTTATAAACCTGGGAAAGGCTTTACATAGTTGGTAATTGTGCCAGCTACTGAATCCCCTCACACCTCTAGGTCACAGGTCACATTTTTATCATGTAAACTTAGGTCATCATCATTGTGAGGTTGATAAGATTAATACCATTAAGTTGAATAGTAAAAACATCTGCTGTCATGAGAAGCCATGAGTTAACACCGGGAAAGAAGTGCATTTATAAAAACGAATTATTATCTGCTCACATTTCTAACTTTCAAAAAGTAATTTTGACCATTCATGAGTTTAGTTTCTCTGTGTTATATATAATTTTGTATCATAACATAAATGACCTCACTTCCACACACTTGCTTCCTTGAAGGGTCTGCAGTGTGTTGGTTTCTCTCTCTGTTAGTGCAGGGAGACCATCGTTTAAGGGCCCCTCTGCTGATCCCATGAAAGCATGGCAGCTGAATATAAACTATCATGTACTATCAAAAGTACATGCAAGTGTATCCTCACATTAGAGACAACTACATTTTCAATTATGCTTATACATTAGAAATACAAGTGGGAAATTAAGTTTAGTGTCCCTTTAACGCCTGTGCCTTATTTAAAACTGTTATGATTATGATCTCCTTGTAAATAGCAGCAAACATTTTATCTAAGTTAACTACCTTATCTTCAAAGAGACTTTTCCATAAGTTTAACAGGGTTTATATTGCCCTCACCATAAGATACAGATTAGGAAAGGGGATATCTATTACCTCAGAATTTATAGACAATGTATTTGTTTTAGTGTTTAATGTAACCTTTTGGGTGATATGGGATCAACTGTTGTCCATCCTTCTGTGGTAGGAAATCGGGATATTGCTTTAGGCAGTTTGTAGAGAGAAACACGTGATATTAACCCTTTAAGGACCAGGGATTTTCCTGGGCCAAGGACCAGAGCGTTTTTCAATTTTTAATACGCGTTTTTTGAAACATAATTTTCCTCTCTCTCATTTAACGTACACATACAAGTTATATGTTGTTTTTTAAAGGACAGTTAGAGCTTTCTTTTGATACCCTATACATAAAAATGATTTACATTTTAGTATTAAAAAATAAATATAAAAGAGGAAATGTTTGAGGAAAAAAAAGTTTTTCCCCATTATTTTCCCAGTAATAACCTACATAACTAGTGCAACACTAACCCACTTATCCCCCCTAATTAACTAACTAATAAAAAAGAAAAATATTGGTTCCCAAACCCCCCATAACAAAAAAGACAGAAAAAAACTCTAAAGAGTGCGATGTCAGATCAGTAAAAATCATGCAACAGGCATGCAGGGGTTACATTTTATTAAATAAATATATTAAAATTACCTTTATTTATTAAAAAAAACTTTATAAATTGTAAAAATAAAAAAATCTGTTAAAAAAAAACTAAATGAGGGCCATAAAGTGGAAGGAAACTGATCACAGTTAAAAACTGTGATCAGCAATGAAAGGGTTAATTTTTTTAAAAATTTTTTTTTTACCTCTGTATTTAATTAATTTATTTTTACTTACAGGTCACTCTCTGTGCTTCACTATAAGATTGTGAAGCACAGAGAGTGAATTAGAGGCAAAGTCAGTGTGTGAACACACTGACTTTGCCATCTAATTTGCATGTTATCGCGGTGATGACTCAATCACCGCGATCACATGCCCGGAAACTGACCGATCGGGTCCAGGAGCTTTGCCTCAGGTGCGAGGCTTAGTCCTGGACCCGTTGCAGACTAGCTGGCGGTGCCCACAGAGCGCACCGCCGGCTAGACTGCATGACGAGTTAACTCGTCATAAAGTCGCTAACGCGGCGGCTCTTATGACGAGTTAACTCGTCATAAGGACGGGAAGGGGTTAATGGAAATAAACAGTTGAAGCTGAGTCAACAGCACAAATAATAGTAAATGTGACCCACAAAGTATTTCAATACTTTATATGATTATCCAGATTAGTATTAGTTTTTTTAATTACATGTGGATTAGAGTGGATTCATATAACTACCAGAATGAATATAATACATTGTAAATATTAATTTGCAGTAGAATGTAATGCTATCAGTACACAATAATGCATATAATACTATACACTGATGACTTTAAAGTATACATTCAGTGTTTCAGTCAGAAAATATCATCAAAATCCTTATATTTGCTCACAGTTTAGGGTACCATGTTGCTTTCAAGCAGTACTATGTAAATATTGAAATATTAATTTTGATTATAAACAAAAACTCTACAAAGGGCAATTATACAGTTTCACTGGGTCAACTGCTATGAAGCTTCATTTACTGATTTGATTTCTGTCGGCAATATTTCTAAACAATGTTGCCTAAATTATTTTTTAAACTATCAGGCAGTGTTTCTGCAAACATAAACTCAAGGTCAGAATACACAGAAAACTGTATTATTTTCTTATGTTTTGCTAGCAGATATGTTTTTTCAAGTGATGATGCCAAATCTAAATTTTTTCCAGAAAGTCTTCACCTTTTTTGACAATTCACCTGGCTTGAGGCTCAGTAAGCTGGCGGAACACAGGTTCTCCAAACTCTCCCTTATATGCTTACATTGACATACACTGACAATTCATTATTTTCCAGTAGCTGATCATGCACGGTTTACTTGCTGCAAATACAGCAAATGTATGCAAGGCATCTTCATGTCTTTGGGTTCAGTCACCTCAGCTTTTACAGCTTCTGGCTCTTCTTTGTAGCAGGTACAGAATTGGATAGGTACAGAGATTTGACGGTCCAGCAACAGAACAGTCACAGAAAATATTTACTGCTTGTAGCCTTGGCGTTGTTACAGACATTTCTTTGGTGCCCTTGCAGCTGTTGGTCTGAGAACACATTGATTCTTAATGTCCGTAATCTAATCCACAAAGGTGTCATAATAGGGGTCACATGGAGTGCAGCATGTAACCCCTAACAGGTGCTTGTGGTGGTGTATGCTATGGAGTCATTTCTTTGCCTTTTGATCATTGCGCAGTGTAGGGGATAAGCTATCTTCCTGCTCCTTCAAACTACTACCAGTGGTATATCTAGGTTTTGTGCTGCCCTAGGCAGACAAAATTCTGGCACCCACATTGCACATCAATTACATGCCCCCATCACCCCCATTACATGCCTCCATCCCCCCATCACATGTCTCCATCACCCCATTACTTCCCACCATCAGCCCCATTAAATGCCTCCATCACCCCTATTACTTGCCTCCATCACCCCATCACATGTCTTCATCACCCCCATTAAATACCACCATCACCCCATTACATGCCTCCATCACCCTCATTACATGCCTCCATCACATGCCCCCCTCTCCCCGGTACCCCATGGCTTACCCTGGTCCCTGGTGGCTACTGGCAGGCAGCATGGTGTCCCACCATGCCTCCTGTTTGGCTCCCCATGTGGTGAATGCAGATAGTTCACGGTACCCGGTGTGTGTCTGGCATCAGAGTATCGAGTCATGTGACCTGTCAGCACTTTCCTCATCATCAGTGATGAGGAAACAACGCCCCCTAAAGAAACAATGGCACGGGCGACCTTAGGTTTTATATGCGGCACTGGGGGTGTCGCGATCAGGCACAATAGCCCGCTGAGATTTCTCTGCCCTTGGACCAGAGTTTAAGGGCACTTTTTTCGCCCCCCTAGGCATCTTTCCTAGGATACCTCACGGTAAATACTGCACTGACTACTACCAGGTACATCAGACCACTTCTGCAAATAGGACGACACCATACCATTAACTACTATGTCCAGTAGTCAATCTACTATAGGGTCTGCTCAATATGCCCCAGTCTTTTTTGATTGGGATCGGGCATATTAGCCAAATCAAACAAATCGCAGAAATTCGGCTACTCAATTTAGCTGAATTTTGCTTCGATTTGGCTGTTAGGGTTGTTCGAAAACTGAATCATTAGAGGGCCTCTGATTTCACAAAGAAAATCATAGGTTTTTGGCTACCCAATATGCAATGATAATCCCCTCAATACAATTCTGATTCAGGGATGATAGTGACATTTTGGCCATTTCATTCTGCTATCATGAAAAGGAAAATTTAAATAGTTGTTTTTTAAATAAAAAAGCTGTGTGGGTCTAGTGGACTTCTGCTGGCCCCATACATTAATGAAAATAACCCCGCCCCAATTAAAATTAGGTCCCTCACAATAATAAACAAAATGGTTCCCAGCCCCTATATAACACATTGGGGGCCAGGGCAAGTAGTCCTGAACCCCCTACAAAAAAATGGGTATAGGAGCTGGCAAATGCCCACAGATCTCAAAATAAGATAACATGGATGCTTATAAGAGGGTCTCGGGCATTTTTCTTTTAGAGCTAGTTGGATTAATCTTTTAGTTTCTGGGTGGTCCGATGGCCAAAGAGGAGAACTCAATGGCATTGCAGCTTGGTGCTGGACTTCAAGAACAGGCAATTCATTATTTTATTCACAGTGCACGCTTTGGGTGTTGGGGAGAGATTTTTTTATTATTATTTGGTTGGCCCCTTTCCTTGGCCTCAAGATGAGGACTCAAGGGCATTGCAAGTCAATGCTTGACTTCAAGAACAGGTAATTATTATATTCACAGGGCCCTTTGGGATTTTTTTTCCAGGCGAATGGTCTCCCCCTACCTGAGAATGGTAGAGGTGGGGGAGATAGGAAGGGAAACATTTTGTTTTATTTATTTGAATTCATTATATGGGATCTGGGGGCCATTCAGCATGCCCCCAGACCCTGATGGCCACTTTATTTTCATTGGGGTCTGGGGCCCATCAGCAGCCCACAAGCCCTGTGGGAAATTATGTTGGTGTCTGGGGGCCTTTTGGCAACCCCCACAACCCAGGGGCCACTATATTTTATTATCAGTGACCCATTGGAAGCTCTTAGACCCCTTGTGGGTGCATTTGCCCTGTCCCTGGGGGTGTCTATTTTAGTATATGGGGGCCAGGGCAAGTATAGAGGGCCTTGGAGCCATTTAGCTGTCTTCCAGTGCATTTATTATAGCAGGGGGTCAGGGCTTTTATAGCAGTCTATGCGGAGGCTACATTTTGGTTCTGGGTTTCATGTCACAAAAAATATGAATATTGCTGTGCTTAGAAGCAACACAACATCAATATTACATATTAGACATGTGCAAAACTAAAATTTTCGTTTTCGTTCATTCGGACGAAAAGTTTATTTATTTCGTCTAAAACGAATTTCGTTCATTACTGCATTCGTTTCAGACGAAATTCGTTCATTATTTTCGTTTCGTTTTATTCGTTCATTTTATAGAATACATGTAATACTATTGGCTTTCTATAAACTGAACGAGAGCCCCATTCATAAGAAATTCTTATGAATGGGGCTCTCGTTCGGTTCATAGAAAGGCAATAGTACTACATGTTTTCTATAAGCCGAAAGTCTATAAACCGAACGTTCGGTTTATAGACTTTCGGCTTATGTAATACATGTAATCCTATGGCTATTCTATAAACCGAAAGTTCGGTTTATAGAATAGAAATAGGATTACATGTATTACATAAGCCGACAGCCTATAAACCGAACGTTTGTTTTATAGGCTGTCGGCATTTCACTAAATAAATTTATGAATGGAGACTTTGTCTCCGTGTAGTGAAATGCTATTGTATTCTATAAACCGACTCTATTTTGTCTTATAGAATGCAATAGTACTACGAATGGACGAATGAACAAATGATTTTAGTTTATTAACCATTCGTTCATTCGGCTTTCGTTAGCTTAGCATTTTGGTTATTCGTTTTTCGGACGAATGGCCGAAAATGCTATTTTCGGACGAAAATGCATTCGTCCGAAAACGAATGCACATGTCTATTACATATTCATTTTTTTTTTAATATTGATTACACATTGGATACCTTTTTGCACAAATTGTAAAAAGTATAATTTTTTTTCTTCTCTTTTTACTATCCCTTTTGTGTATTTATGCTTTAAATTGCAGTGTGTGGGTGGAGACACTGTTTAAGGTTTGTAGTAAACATTTATATTCATCAGGGCTATCTGTTTCCCCTTTCTATTATTGCCTATATTGCTCTGGTTATATATTTTCAGGATTGACAGCTACAATGACCATTCTCCTCAACCAGTCTGCATGAGGTGTTTTGGCATCCTGATATGTAGTTGGAGATGATGATGATCTTGTTGTTGCAGGAATATCTAGTAATATCTCCATATGCATTTAAAAATATACCCTCAGCTCATGCAATGACTAATGACTAAAAATAACACAATACATAGAAGTTGATGTACTGCTGTAATATGTTTATCTTATACCACAGTATGGCAGTATAATCTTAGCTACATGTCACCATTAATCTTGGAACTGCAGCTTTGTGTTTAAATTACTGTACATGCAGCACATAGGGGAAAAAAATAATTAAGGTTTTACTAAGCAAATTCATATTTTAAAGTATTTCTCTGCCTCTAATTTGCTGGTATACCTGATAGTATTTTCAGATGCCACTGATTGTGACCAAGCTCAAATATAATTTATATAACACAAGCTGAATTCATTTCCTGGAACTTGGTCAATCACATTGCATAGACCCTGTCTACTATGAATCCCCCTCTGAAAAAAAATATTAAATAATACTCATCAGATTTCTTTCACAATCTATTGAAATTTTAATCATGCCATATCTGGCACAACCCAGCTTATTGTTTTTATATCAACCAATCAACCATAACATTATGACCACCTGCCTTATATTGAGTCCCATTTTGACACCAAAACAGCCCTGACCCATCAAGGCATAGACTCCACTAGACCTCTGAAGATGTGCTCTGGTATCTGGCACCAAAACGTTTGCAGCAGATCCTTTAAGTCCTGTAAATTGTGAGGTGGGGCCTCCATGGATCAGACTTGTTTGTCTGGCACATCTCACAGAGGTTCGATTGGATTGATATATGGGGAAATTTGGAGGTCAAGTCAACACCTTGAACTTGTTGTTGTGTTGCACAAACCATTCCTGAACCATTTTTAGTGTGTGGCAGGGCACACACTAAAAATGGGAATGCCATTTCCATGAAATAATGCACATGATCTGCAACAATGATAAGGTAGGGGGTATGTGTCACCATAACATCCACTTGAATAGCAGAACCCAAGGTTTCCCAGTAGAACACTGCCCAAAGCATCACACTGCCTCTGCCGGTTTGCCACGTGTCTGTGGTCATAATGTTATGGCTGTTGGGTGTATAATGCAATTTGGAGCAAAATTCTATAAGTGGAGTAATCAGTACAGAAAATGTGTGATGTTTGCTTCACTTTTAGATTGTTGCTCCAAATTTACTGTTTATAAACAACACTTAGCCTAATTTCAATGCAGGCCGTTAAATCGAGCGAAATATAAAGTTTTTTAACTCGTTATTCCTAATGAAATAATGTGTGTTTCAATGCAAACTCACTGCTAAGAACTAATGTACATTAAAGCATTAGGTCAGCAGTATGGGAATAATAGCGTAATAGTCATCCACAGTCCTCTAGCATCCTTTCCCCCCTGAAATGCCACGAAAATTCTCCACCACCTCCTCTCATGAACTTGTGGGATAGATACATGCTCTCGATCCCACTACAAATAAATGGGACCATGGGCTGTCAAAATGCCCCTGTCCCCATATATAAATGGGGCAATACCGCTATACATTAATGGGGCCAGAGCTGGCACATCAATTTGTGCATTTACTGTCAATTTTTATCACACTATGTATTGATAATTTTTTCCTATCCATATTCATACTAAATACAATGTTTAGGAGATACAGTCCCTTTAACATTGTTTAGCTATTTTTATCAGGCATTTTGTGCATGCGTTTAGTGTTGATTAAACTTTTCCGACAGCGTTAACTATTTTTAACAGAGATTGGATCAGTTAAGTCATGTTTTCTGAGGTGGTACATTAACTGGCAAAAATTTTAACTGCGCTTGTGATTGCCATTGAATCACAAATGCCCATTATTTGTTTATTATCAGACTCATTTAATCTACCCCATTGACTGAATTGAAAAAAAAATATCAAAGTATTATCTTGCAAAATTTAATTGTAAAAATATATTTATTACAGTCAAAAAAACATTTATTAATTCGGGAGTGGTTATAAAACACTCATTTTACATCTCTCAAACAGGTACAGTAAATTGTAAGAACTCACAAATAGTACACAGCAAAGTGTCAAGCACAATTTAATTACCATGTCCCATGATGAAAGAAAGAAAAAAAAGCTGTTAGTGAACAAAAGAGCAACGTAATGAGAAACATATCACTGGGGCTATTAAACAAAACATCAATAAAACTATTAGTTGTGCACAACCCATTGGTAAGCTGATAGAGCTTCACCGTATATACCCCAAATAATAAATCACCAAATAACCCTTGAAATAAACTAAATGATTGGAACCCTTTCTCATCTGCCTTCATTTCAAACAAAGCAAAAAGTGATAGGATGACTTCCAGTGTGGGCAATGGAATTACCCCTGTTGTTTCTGTAGCCTCTAAGGATATTTCAGAGGGAAAAAAAGACACTTTGCTATCTAAATTATATAAACTTGTCTAAAATCAATGAAACATGCAAATGACTATTGAAAGGAGGTGGTATCATCTCCTATACCAACAGAAGCCAAGCATCTGTGACAGTCTGAGCAAATGAAGGTATCAGCTCCCACAGGACATGCAAATAAATATAACTTCAGAGCACAGTGAGGGGATTTGTTATTGAATATGTAAAGATTCCTACTGCTTGTGAATGTAAAAATAGAACAGCACAAAGAACAAAATGGTCTGCTACGTGCTATGAACTTACATCAAATCTGTACCATGGTTAAAATTATATATGCAAATAAGATGCATGATAACGTAACGTGTGTTATTATATGACAGATATGACTAAAATGGGTTTATTAAATACAGGCAAGGGGAGGAATGTAGGAATGTCATTTAAATGTACCTTCATGTTTTGTGTGAGTGAAGAATCATACGTGAGTATGAATGTCATATTTAAAACAGGAAAGTACTTCATATGACAGGTTGACCCATTTTTGGAAACAAGAGGAAGTCCCAAGGACCCTTTGCCACGTGGAAAGACAGATGATGAAAGACTGGTGGAATGATAGGTTTATACAGAGAAGAAATTTGTCAAGAGAAATGTGACATTTCTTATACATAGATACATGTTAATCTTATGCATGTCCCCTTTACTGTAATGAACTTGATTTCAGAGGATATAAGTAACTGCTGTGTAAACCTTTACTGCCCTCAAACCCCACTCTTACATTGGCAAAAATGGGAATCAGTCCCACTGGCAATGAAGTGCATGTTGAAAACATAGGGCTTATGTACTATGCACACAGTGTTGGAACAATGGGCCATTTTATTTCCTGTCATCTAATTAGAATACAGCCACAAAGCTGACATGCTCTGACATGCTAATTACTAAACAGGTGGTAATTAATTCACAGCTGTTAACCAGGATATCATTATGCCTGCGAATATCAGGTTTAGGCCAGTCAAAATATATAATATATGACCTCATGTGCAAAAAATAATGCATGCAATAATACATTTAAAAAAAACAAATGTGTATCTAAATATGAATTTGGAACATCTGTTAGGTATTAAGTTTTTATATATTTTTTTTTATATTGCAAATATTTCTCAAGTATCGAGACTAAGATTGGCGTGGATTTTTATATCCTCAAACCTGCAGCGGCATTAAGCTTTCTGTCAATCACCTCCATACTGTATTTATGAATTCAATCCACTCGCTACATTCTGATAATAGCAAAATAAAAAAAATAAAAGAAACAACACAATGTGAGTTTATCAAAGAACATTCTAACAGACACCTAAAGGAGAGTGAACAGGACTGCTTAGAAGCTTAGACCTCCCACACAGAGCTCACCTTGAAAGGATAGGAACCCCTTATGCACCGTCACTTACACTGTGATTGTGTTTTGTTACACTGGTATCCTATTTCGGTTTTCTCTTGTTCCTTAAAACATTAAATAACAGGACAATTTGAAAATAAACACATTATTTATTTCAATTTCGACTAACAGTTTTTTTTTTTAGCAGACTAAATGACTAGAAAACTGCAAAACAGTACCATCCCTCAGGGCATGTTACTTTTATGATTCCATCATGTTACTTGTGTATTTTAAATGTCTGTGTCATGGGAAGATGGACATCTCTGGGATGGCTTTCTGCACTGGAAGGAAACCACCACAGTGAAGCCACAACGTATGTTCATATCTGTCAATTGTAACAGGAACAGCAAGGTTTCCTGCTTCCCATGATGCAGTGGAGTAGAAATAAAGGATAAATATGATCAGTTATACGGTAGTATTGAGAACTATCAGAAAAAGTAAGTGGACATAAACCCGTAATTAAGAATAAACATTTCATTATTCCTAAATAAATGCAATACAAATAATTACAATGTATCATTAATAGTATAAAGTTCCAAATTAATGTGTTTCCAGCTAAACTTGGTCTCTGGTTGAACCAGAACAAGTGAAGTGCAATTTAAGTCACATGAGCCTGTCTCATATTAAGTTATCTCTGATGCTCCTGAGAAATATGCACCACTTGGTTCACGATTGTTGTTGGCAAATAAAACACTAAAGAATGACTTAACTTTTTTTGTACTGTATATTTTCCAGGGAATAATTCATTTGTACTCACACAGCAAAAATAATGCTTTGTCAGTCTCTACCTTTGAAAACTGACAGCAATTCAGTCTTTAGTCAGAGATAGAATAGCAATACCAACATATGGCACATCGGGACTTGTTTTTAATTACGATCCAGCTTTGTACCAATGGGGATATCTGTAAAACCTAGACTTTTTAATGTGGGACTGCATAGCATGCAGAAGCTTAGATTTGGGACAGTGCACAATGTTAATTTCATGAGGTAATACAATTGGTTTCTAGCCAGGACAAGGCTGCACATAAACCCCAGAGGCCTATATCTGGTCCATGGGCCTCCTGTTTAACATCAATCACTTAGTCTATCTTTCTTGATGGCTGATTTGTAATCCTGTATATCCTTTTTTTGATCAGGAAGACTATAAGTATATATGTCAACAACGTACTTATAAATTTCACATGTTTTCTATTTGTATATAAAATTCTGCCATAAATCTAAATTCTGTGGTAAATTAGTGTATTCATGTTGAACAATGTTCACTAGTCTGAGCATACGCTTTCCTTATTATTTTCTGTTGTGCAGAAATGGTAAAAAAAAGTGGTTCACTTAAATTAATTCAATTACCTGCTTAATCTCCCCAAACAAATGCATCCAATTAACGTGTGACCTGTGTTAACATTATATGGTAATATCTACAAAATATAACGAAAAATATATTTAAATAATCATATTTTTTATTTCCTTGGTGGTTCATTATATAGTTGTTCTCATTTGTTTATATATTTATTTACTTTAGTTATATGTTCATTCAAAAGCAGCCATTGTGATCTACAGTCCACACCAATAATAATAAATATGAATAAGAGGGCATCCTGCAGTCATAATATCAGTGCTGGTGAGAAAGTTAACCATGTTTTTCAGAACAGTCATGATCGATAAATACATCTATTATCACCTGCATCAACAAATACATCTATTATCACCTGCATTCCAATACAAATGGGAAGTGGCCTCTTCATTCCTATAGTCAGACACTGATCAAAATCTGGGATTTTCAAACTCGAGAAACTACCATCAAATGTATATACTTCTCAGCTTTTACTTTCAAAATGGTACATTTAAAGCACATATTTCCTAATTTAGAAATGTATTTGTAATTTTGCTAACACAATGTTTAGATCCTTTTCAACCATTTTGTTGTTCTCTACATTCCCAGTAAGAACAATGTTTAGATGATGCAGTCCCTTTATTTACTGACATGGAGGAAGGAGCAGGTGACTGTTACTATTTTACTGCATGGAGACCATAGAAAATGTAGTGCTCCACAGAACAAAAGCTTTGCAAGTCATACTTAACCATAGACTGTTGGATCAGATCCAAAGAAGTAAAAGGACTATTTGGGAGATGGATAAAAAGGAATCACAACAGTATGACTCCCTTCCTTTTTCTCTCTCTCCCCCCCTCTTCACAACCAAGACATCTTTTGCTGAAGTCCTTTATCTGAAGCTTTGTATACATATTTTTAATCCTACACAAAAATGATAGGATGTCAAGACGGATCTATAATAACACCATTTTTTTTATTTCACTTCAAAGACTTTGCAATTTCTGATCCATGTGACATTCACACTCCTTCAGGGTCAAACAACATCTTGCAGCCTTCATAAAATGATTAAATATTTTAAACAGTTCCTGCTTATACCTTCATCGCCCCTTGAGACTGATACTGTTATCGTTTTTGTCAAAGGCAGTTTCCATCCACATTTATCATTCCAGTTTGCATTTATGAGTTATCAATCGCCACGTCAAAATGCAAAATAACTGATGTTCTTTGGGCGGTTTTGGATGGTCTATCTGGGGCTTTTAATCAATGCTGATTTTTATTTTCCATACCCGTACATAAATCTTTACCATTCTGGGCCACACATAATGCATTTGTACAAAGAACAGTGACAGGAGCAGTAGTTATATTATCAAACATTATACCTTGGGGCTAACTGAGTATCAAGGGCTTTCAAAAGGGAACATTGGGAATTACTGTGCAGAAGAGATGACGGCAGTGACGAATATAAGGAATTGGAAACTGTTATGTACAAATCAACATCATGCCTTATAATCTTTCTTACATACATGAAATTATTTCACTAATCTTCTGTATCACTAATCTTTTAGCTCTATTTATAGCAATTACAGCCAATGCATAGAATTAACCATTAATGTAACAATTGAAGTTTTGGTTAAAAAAAAAATACTTTGCATTAAATTGTGCTTGTTTGCTTGTTTAACCACTTCAGTACAAGAGGCATTTTGAGATTTTTGGTGGTGTGTGTTTAACTGCAATTTTTGCTCTTTGTGATTTAGTGTACTCATATAAACTATATATACATTTTTTAAGTAAACATATGGTTTTCCTTTGATGCCGAATGTATCCTTATAAATCAAAATTTAGTATGAAACTTTTTACATTGGCCACACCCCTTGTTTACATGCATGACATATCAGGATCGTTATGTGTTAACTTCTCTGTAGTTTAACAAATGAATGGTTGAGCAGCAGATTGCAGTACAATACTTTATCACTTAGCTGTATAAAATAAATTTATTACTAAAAAAGTTTGTCTCCTTTAGAATAAAAATGAAATATATTACTATTTTAAGTACTGTCTTCACATACATGTTTGTGATATTTAATACACTGCTTTGCTGCAGGCTATATTTCCTTCTACTATAGGGTATGGTATTTTTGCTATTTGATACATACATATATATATATATATATATATATATATATATATATTGTACAAATCAATTTACACAGCTCATGAAATGTGTAGTTTCTTAGTTTCTTGCCCATTTCATGAATTGTACATCACCTTTGCACAAGTCACAAAATATGTAGGGACCAGCATCTTGTGCATGGAGTGTGCATTGAATACGCAGAGTGAACAGAAATTGTTGTGCACATTTCTTGAATTAGTTTATCCACAAATGTTAACATTACAATACAGATTATTTCTTAATCATTGCCAAGTCATTCCTTTGAGTAAATTGTCGAACTGACATAATGGCACATCCCTGGTAATATCATAAATGCACTGGAAATCCTGTCCAGAAAAAATGAATTTAAAGTAACCCTTTTATAACACTTATTATTCAATAACAGGTACACCTAAAACTCGATTTTAAGTATTAGAACAGTGAAATAATCACATATAATGCAATCAAACCACTCAACTCTGAAATAAAAATGAACAAACAAATATTACAAAACAATCAGCAAATTATTCTAAAATTACTTTTATTGATGTCTTTAAAATTTTGTACTAAAAGCATAGATGAGAACAATGAACAAAAAAACACACTATTCAAGAAATAAAGGAATGTATTAATCAAACACATAAAATGACAACAAACTCACGAAGGTCCATGAATACTATGATAATATGTCCTCCCGAGGAAAAGCAGTAAAATTCCAGACAAATAAAAACCAAAGTAATAGTTATCCGATCCAAAGCAAACATTCAGTCCTTGTGACCCAAAACCCCAACAATGGTAAAAGCTTCTCCGATGAACTGGGTTAAGCAAAATACCCAATAAATGACAGATCCAAAGAATTATGAAACCCCTGTGTGCAACAGTAGGGTAGAATCAGCACTGCACTAAAACAATGTTCCCGAGCAACAGGAAACTGGATGTCTGCAGGTCATTGCTCCACTCCAGACATCCAAACTACAGAAGCCTCCACAGTATAAATATTGTGCCTGATGCATTTTGTTCTGACTCCAGAACTTTACCAAAAGTATACCATTATTTTATTAGACAACTGTATATATACACACACACACACCACTTAAATGTTAATTAAACCAATCAATCATTGTATAACAAAAAAAGAAAAAAGGGAAGGAATGGATGAGCAATCCAATAGTGGTCTCCAGCTACAGTGTCACAACCTGCACCTGCTGCCAAGCAGGGAAACACAGACACAACACGGTGTGGATATACAAAGACAAAAAAAAGGGGTTCTCCGGCGCACAGTGCGGTGTGGCAGACAACAATAAACTTGAAACAAGTGATAAATAAATACAAAGTATCAAAAACCCACTGTGAACACTTGCAAAAATATGGACCAAATAATCTTAGTGTGTCTATATACAAACTCTCTGATATGCAGTGACACAAATAAATCTGTGAAAAAACAAAACCAAATAAAACATAAAAATGTGAATGAATTATAATATGGTGAAAAATGTGGTGAAATATAAATAACATTTTTATGCCCATAAAAATGTTGGCATAACTTGGCTCAAACTTGGTCCCCATGGCTGTTCCACAAATCTGAAGGAAAAAATCTCGTTCAAAGAAAAAATAGTTGTATTTCAAAATAAAGCTGATGGCCTCCATAATAAACACTCGTTGTTTTGGGTCCATCTCCCCTTTTTTCTCTGAGCATGTTGTCTATTGCATCTATACCTTTCTTGTGGTATATAGACGTATATATGAAGGAAACCTCTGCAGTTACTAATGTGAAATTTTGTTCCCACGTTAAATCTAACAATTGGTTAAGAATAGCTGTACTGTCTTTAAGATAAGAGGGAATGAATTTCATACATGGTTGTAGAAATATATCTACGTAATGTGAAAGATTATTTTGTGAATTTTGGGCAAGAAATAAAAATATGGAACTACAGCGTTCATTGGACAGAGGAAATCATGTTCTTGTTTTGTAAGGATTCCCTCACTTTTTCCTTTATCTAAAATATTTTGTAATATTTATGAAAATTTGAGGGTAGGGTCTCCCTGCAGTTTCTTATAAGTACTTGGTTCATTTAGAATCCTATGTGTAACCATTGCTGGGATTGAACCCTGGACCGCTGTGTTTCTGGTGCCTGTGTCTGTTCCGTGCTCCACCAGAGGGCTTGGTTTTCTGAACTGCTTTGTGTCTGTCTACCTCCTGCCCATACTTAATTCCGCCCAGGTGTTCCTTGTACATCATTAACTGCCTTGTTATTTAAACCCCCTCCTCCCAGCACTCTTTGCTGGAACATTTTGCCTGCCTGTCTTTTGCTGGTGTTATTGTTTTGTTCCCTGATCCACTGTTATCGATTTGGCCTGTACCCTGACTTCTCCGTCCTTCTCCAGTCCTGACCTTTTGGCTTGTGACCCCGACTACGTTTTCTGATTTGCCCGTTTGTTCCTGTTTGACAAGATGCCCAAAAGAAGACCGCACAACCCTAATTGTGGCCACTCAAAGCCTGGGGCTCCACCCTTGGGGGAGAGTGGTCACCCTGCACAGGGTATCACACCTGCTCCAGCCCTTGCATCTGGACTCCAGCCAGAACTGGCAACCATGCCGCCGGATCTATGTGCTTCTTTTAAATAATAGTCCCTATGTAGCAGTACGACCCCCCCCCCTGTCTGCTTGACGTATAATAATTGAAGAGTTATCTTTCAGTTCCTTCAAAGCCACCCTGTCTTGCTTCATCATATTATGTTTGTAACTTTTACTCGTTTCAAGAGATTCAAAATCCTGAATTACCAGCTTCCCAAACATGTCTAAATTACTTCCTTTTTCTATTCTTCGAATAAAGGAGGATTTACCTCTCAAAGAGGTGTTTTTTGGGGTGGCATCGTTCTCTCTTTCTATTGTTGGATTTTCTCCTTCACTAGTGACATAGCTTCTATCACATCCATCTTTTGATGCAAAAATTATTTTTATAGCTAACTTTCGTAGAAATTAGTGTGCATCTATGAACAAACTAAATTTATTTGGGAGTTTAGTTTGAGCGAAAGTTAGACCTTTACTAGACCTAAAAAACTTTCTTTTGTGGGTCTGTAAGGTCTATTCCACTAAGATTAAAAATGCCTGTAATTTTGGGTTTAGAATTAGTACTCCTATTTTTACCTCCTCTAAAACCCCTCTTGGATTTTAGTCCCATCTTTTTCTTTTTGCACCTTATTCTCTTACAGTTTCTGGACTGATGTATTCTCGCCTTCCTCTTGGAGGTTGGTTTTCCCAATGATCTGGTTTTAATGAGGTTCTGTACGCTCTCGGATGTTCTTCTAAAAAAAAAAACCCTTTCTAAATCTGGATTAAGAGTCTTTTGTATTTCTATTGGGGGATTTCTAATTGGGCTTTTCCCTTTGTCATTCCGATATAGATCAATCCTAGACCTCTCTAATGGGTTGGTATAATACCTCTCTTGATATCTATTTCTCCCAGTTGTGGTTCCTCTGTAATCTCTCTCGGACTTCTCTTGGTCTGCCCCATTTGTATGGTCTCTCTCTTTCTTGTAATTTGGGGTATAGATAATCTGATCTTCCATTATTCCCTCTACATCTAGAGGAATCCCCATCTCTATATATTGGTTCCCTACCATGTATTTGGTGTTATCTTCAATTTCTAATCCCAGTCTATCTTTTCTTTACTAGGATCTTTGTTGTCCCTGTTTATAATCTTCCGTGTCTCTCATGAATTTTTTCTCTTTTATCACGAGAGTTTTTGCCTCTATCTCATCTAGTATTTTTTGTAAGCCTGTATCTCATTTTTTAAAGTCATTCAGATCTTTATAGGGTAGTAATTGTTCTTTAATCTCTGTGATTTGTTTATCCAATTCTCCTAGATCTTTTTTGTGTTTAATGAGGATTACTCGCAATAATCCCAGTGAACCCTTGTCTAGTTCTCATACCAAGAATTCATGAATTCATCATCTTTACCGTAAGTGGGGTTTTTATCTAATTTTAAACCTCTCGGGATAATTTTGTTCTTAACATATTTCTCAATTAACACCTTCGCGACAATGGACGTGTCAGGCACGTCCTGCGGGGAACTCTGTTCCTGACAATGAACGTGCCTGCAGTGAATCAAGCGGTTTTCGCGATCAACGATCGTGAAAACCGCTTTAAAGGTGCTGGTCTATTGCCTCGACATCGAGGCAATAGCCAGCACCGAAATTTCTTTTATGGGGCACCCATGATCACCCCACGGAGCGATCGTGGGAGCCATACTGACGGAGCAGCATGCTCCATCAATATGGCTATGCCCTCTGGAGGTCTGAGCTTCGGAAGTGAAAGTAACTTCACTTCCATCACTCTGAATATGCTACTTGACTGCCACTAGTGGTAGTTAAGTGGCATAGCAATGTAAAAAATTAAAATAAATATTTAATTAAATAAAAGCTGGTTATATACTTAGATTAGCCTATAGGGTTAAAATTAAATAATTTTTAACATAAGGGATAGGGTTAAAATTAAATTAAAATTAAAATATATTAAGGGATGGCATAAGGGTTAGAGTTGGGGTTAAATTTAGTGTTAAGGTTACATTTTGGGTTTGGGTTGGGGTCAAAAGGTCAATATAGGAAAAAACAAAAAACACTGTTATTGGTTTTTGCCCCATAACTCGCAAATCAATACCGAAAAATATGGAAACATGCATATTTCTGAACTTGGGACAACATTTAGAAACTATTTAGATGGGGTCTTTTTTAATGATTGTATTTGTGTAAATTATATTTTAGGTGAAAGTTAGAAAAAGTGTTTTTTTAAAAATTTGTCATAATATTTTATGATTTTTTTGTAGTAAATTATAAGATATGATGAACTTAATGGTATCTACTGAAAGCCCTTCTTATGACGATAAAAACAACATATAATTTGTGTGGGTACAGTATGTGAGAAAGAAGAAAATTGCAGCTAAACACAAACACCCCAGAAATGTCAAAACAGCCATTGTCACCAAGGGAAAGTCAAGGTGAAAATGTCTTGTCACTAAGGGGTTAAAGCCATATCTAACCATGTTCTTGATTCTGTGGTCATGATCTTTTTTAAATCCCAGAATAAATCTTTCAATTTCATTACGTCATCTTCCTCCTCATGAGCAACATCTGTTATTTCTATCTTATCCCAATCTACATCTATATTACGATGTCTATCAAATATTGAACTACAAAGCGAAACCATAACTAGAGCTCAAATCCAAAATATGTGTGTAAAAACAGAAAAAAGGGAAGGAATGGATGAGCAATCCAATAGTGTTCTCCAGCTACAGTGTCACAACCTGCACCTGCTGCCAAGCAGGGAAACACAGACACAACACTGTGTGGATATACAAAGACAAGTGCGGTGTGACAGACAACAATAAACTTGAAACAAGTGATAAATACATACAAAGTGTCAAAAACCCACTGTGAACACTTGCAAAAATATGGAACAAATAATCTTACAGTGTCTATATACCTTAGTAAGGATGCTGCAACAGTTCAAACAGCAACCAACACGTTTCATCCTTCGGACTTCATCAAGGGTATAGTGTTCTCTGCGAGTAAGTTTTGAAGGCTGTCACTTTAATTGATGGATATATAAAAGAGACTCGCAGAGAACAGTATACCCTTGAGGAAGTCTGAAGGACGAAATGCGTTGGTTGCTTTTTGGACTGTTGTAGCATACTAAGGCCGCCCTGGGAGTTGCTTTTGGTGGTTGCTCGTTTGGACTGAGATATCCACATCGAGACTGTACGAGGAAGTGTTTACCCAGCTAATCACGAACAACGGACGAACACGGCGGGGACTAGGAGAGAGAGTCTGTGCACAAGACTGTATTCTGCTCCCCCTTTGTTTTTTTTCACCTGTGTCATTTTTGTAAAAGATATCCTTTTATATCGATACAATTGGTGTTTCTTTTAACGATACATAAAAAGGGCCGAGAAACCATCTTTCACACAAGGTTCCGTCCAAGGCTATTTTACACAAGAACATTGATTTTCATTTGGATTGCAGCATTTGGTGATATTTTCGAATTTATATTTCACAAAATTTTTCCCATATTATATTTCATTCACATTTTTATGTTTTATTTGGTTTTGTTTTTTCAAAGATTTATTTGTGTCACTGCATATCAGAGAGTTTGTTTATAGATACAATAAGATTATGCAGAAGTGCATTATCACTGCCAAAATCTATTTATGTATAAATGCATAATAATACAATATCTTTAAAGACCATGTGGATCTAGGGAATCAATAAGTCCCCCAAGGAAATAAACATTCCTAATATATTTCTGTATATATTCCTGTATACCCATTGGGACCAATAGAGTAGCAGGAAGGGGTTTTCTCCAGAGCCATTACAACCATAAATGCTTTACTAAATCCATATTCAGATTACCTTGAATACTATTTTTATTGTGTTCATGAAAGTGCACATTCAATTAACAAAATGTCTGTCCAGCATAATGTAACCCACAAAGGCAGAATGAAACAAACTACAAAGTCAGGCCAACAAGTAAAAGTACCTTGTAGATAGTATCTGTAGATTTAATAACAATGTTTTCTGACCTCAAGTTACTATGTAAGCAAGTCAGAATAGGTTGTATGTTACTGGTGAACTTCAAGTTGACCAGAATATTATTCACAAATGAATTAAACTGTGAATAAATCATCCAAATACCCTCTCCAAATAATTAAAATATCATTGATGAACCTTATAGAGAGTCAAACACATATATATAAATATAATTTTTTGACTTTTCATATCATTTTTTTTTTTTTTTTTGTATATAGCAAAAACAAGGTAGGAGGGAGCTAAAATGGTCCTAAAATATAAAGTGGTCACAATGTTCGGAAGGTTACTGCTTTACCAGGAGAAATTATTATCATAGTAAGGACATTTATGGACCTTTGTGAATGTGTTGCCATTTTTTAAGTATGGATTAATACATTCCATTACTTCCGGAAGTGTGTTTTTTGTTTATTGCTTGATTCTAGGTTTTCACCATTCCTTTTGGGTTTGTCTAATTAATTACATGTTATGTAATTAAAAAATAAATATTTAGTATTTACACATATGTTTGACACCTAATATTAGGCTTAATCTTGTTTTATACCTATTTCGTATGTCTATTAACTAGTTATATTTTTGTAATAGCTAGCACTAGTTGTTACATATTTTTGTATATCAGTACATTAACAGTGAAACATTATAAACCTGTTTTGACAAGTGAAGAGGAAAAAAACAAATAAAAAAAATATATACGCAATCCGTGTATAAATGCTCAAATACCATTACAAACAAACTCTTTAAGTGTAGTGTACATAACTCAATACATAGAAATACCAGCACACAACCAAAAAAAGTTATTTTAAAAGCACCTATCTTATAGAAAAATTATAGATATGGCCATATCGTCCTAACTCACAAATATTTTCCTTGCAAAAGAATGGTATTTAAGTATTCACATTAATGAGGTAGGGCAATGGCTTTCTTAACTTTGTGAGACCACCAGTTCCTCATTTTCTGTTGAATATAAAGATAATTAACCTACCAAAATGATAGGAAAGTGTTTGAGAGAATCAGAGTAAAGCAATAAAGGACTTGGTGTACTTTGTGCCATAGTGTGTTCAGCAACTCTCACAGATATTTCTAAAAAAATAACAATATTTTATTTACAGGAACTAAGTCTCTCACTTGGACAGATGCCAGATGTGATCCTATCAAAGGGAGATGAACACCTATGGACAGTCACTGTGCATAGCACCCTCAGCTTCATTTAAATGCTTCACTATGCTATGAACAATAATATCCTGCAGGTCTCCATCTCAATTTGATTGGATTATACTTCAACTGAAAGGGGAAGGAACATGTCAGGTCCCCTTCCCATTTAGAGAGCACTGCAGAGGAGGGACGATAGGTGGAACATATATTTTAAAAGATGAAACAGTTGTCAATGTAGAACCCCAAGTGGCACATGAACACAACTGGAGACTGGACCCAATGGCCATAAAACATAATCCTAATTTATTGGAACTCAAATCTGTGAATCCCAAAGGACTGTAAGCGGTACTCCTTCCATATACACTCAGTAATAGCACCTGATGATTTTTGTCCTGGAAAGGTAATTACTGCTCCCTCTTCACTCCCTTAAAACACTTAAGAGGAGGAGGAGGAGTGGTTGCAAACCATAAAATTGCTAATTCAGAAATAACAGATGAGATGGTCGTTCTCTCTCATAATTGTCACTTGAGTACTTAACTGCCATGTAATACATACAATGTGAACAGTGCGCTTCCCAAAAACACTACACACTCGTATTTACCCTATACGTGGAGGCAATCCTCTCCGTGGTATGCAAAGGGAAAAAATAGAAAACTCTTATAGTGTAGTATATTCATAGACCGTAAAGTGATATAAGTGCATAGACGTAGACACACTCACATTTTACTGAGCAGTATCCTGCTCAGTCTATAGGGTATTCGGGAGCCCCTCGTGGGGTCCTGGATAAAATAGGATTCCAAAGTAGCTCCAAACTCAGGTAGATATGGTGGAACAGGAGAGGAAGGAGATGTATTCTCAGTAAAAATCACTTTTAATGATACACAAATAAATATAAAATCTTACATAAAAACAGACTGCATACAGCTCATAAAGTGCAGGGAGTCCCAGTTTTTTAAGGTGCATAGTGTTCCTGTAGAATGCTCCTTCTCTATACACAACGCGTTTCTCCTTTAAAATAGTCTTTTTCAAGTGCCATGTATTCCATTAATACAACAATTAAAATATATAAACTGTACATTTCATATATAAAGTTGGAGACATGGGTTAGGCCAGAATCATTGGATAATGGATTTATATAAATGTTGGTTCCATGTTACCATGACAAGATGGTGAGCTCCATCTGCTTTGCCCAGTTACCCAATCCTCTTGCAATGAAGACACATCAAGTATTACCCTACTTGGTTCTAATTGATGAGATTTGATTCACAGACTTCAAGTTATTATTGAGGGTATGGCCAAACTGACACAAATTAGAAGCTATCATTTGTGAACTCATCTCAGCCTATCTGCATTGTAAATAAATGTGCTTTGTAATTAATGCACAACATACAAACATTAAGAATCTACATTTGAATTAACTACATAAATCTATGCGTTATTTGAGAAAGTTCTGGCTTAACTTAGGAATAAAATTACATTTGAACTTTTTGTTGTCTTATGATGAAAGGAAAAGTATAAATTATGAAATCTGTTTTGTGATCAATGATGCTGTGCTGAATTGGTTTCTTTTCTGTTTAACATGTCTGCCTTCATCAGAAGATGTTTTATCTGTTTCTAGAAACTTAAAAAGCTAAATCTAAGTATGGAGAGAGAGTTTTTGAGGTCTACAGAAGTTTTAAATTTCAAAATATATTCTAGATGTTTTTGTTCATGCTTTATAGAATATGTTTGATTTTTATCTTGTTTTTAAAACATAAATTAACATGGCATTACCTATGCTTTTCTCATTAGGATTTATTGTAAATACCTAGAAAGATATAAACATTATGCATATGTGCATACATACATGGTTGCACGCTATGTAAAAATGTCAGCAGTAAATTAACTGATATGTACTCCCTTTAGGGTTGCCACTGGCCAGTATTTTATTGGCACAGCCATTTATTTACTCTCAGAAGTCAGTTTCAGCAGTACGAAAAGCAATTTTTAGTTTTGCAATGCGGTCTTGAGACCGCCCCCTTTAATGCCGCTAGCTGCGGGTGTTTACTGCAGCTAGTGGCACGGAGAGTGTAGAGATTGCATGATCTCTCACACTCTTCTTGCATGCTGTCAGATTGCAGGAAGTGACATCAAAGTCATTTACGGCATGCTGGGTCTGTCTGCTTGGAGGAGGGAGACAGAATTCTTTCTGGAGGGACAGAGGCTGGGGAGAGAGAGGTTGTTTTGGGGGCTAGGGTGGCAAAAGGAGTATGTTTGGGGAAGGTTGTGGTGGCAAAAAGAGGCTGTGGTGGGAGAGACTGTTTGTGGGGGCTAGGGTGACAGAGAGTATTTTTAGGGGCTATGATGGAAGAGAGAGGCTGTTTGGGGTGCCTAGGGTGGCAAAGATAGACTGTTAGGGGGCTAGGGTAGCAATGAAAGGCTGTTTGGGCTATGGTGGCAGAGAAACTGTTTGGGAGCTGTGCTGGCAGAGAGATACTCTTTTGGGGGGCTATACTGGCAAAGAGATGCTGTTGGGGGGCTATGATGGCAGGAAGAGCATATTTGGAAGGTTATGGTGGCAGGGAGAGGCTGTTTGGAGGAGCTATGGTGGCAGAGAAAGGCTGTTTGGGGGCTAGGGTGGCAGAGAGGAGCTTTGGTGTCAGAGAGACGATGTGGTAGCAGAGAGAGGCAGCTGAGGCAGCTGTTCTCACCAACAATATTGGCTGACCACCAGACAGATCCTCCATCCTGTAGAAAGAGGCTTGCCAACCTCCAGTCTGAAGAGGATCCAGCTTCCACCTTATTTACAGTGAGGTAAGGGGAGTGATATGGCTATAGGCTGTGTGGACTACATTTCATGTGATGCACAGCCTTCCATTCCTGCTTGTAGGACGTTCTATGCCATCCTTATTTTCAGTGCCTTAAAGCTTGTAGGATGGCATAGAATGTTCTGGGTTATTTTGTTAGGGACCGACAGGCTCTCTAGAGACACTAATTAGGTCATTGTATTCCCCAATAGATTTTATATCCCAAGTTAGCCAGTGAACATTTGCATGTAGCATTCCATATAATGTGGAATACAGTTTCTATCATGCACAGCTAAACATTTGACTGCCTGAGCATGATGGGAAAATACATTCAGAATATCGTCCAATATATCCACACTGCTTTATGAGAACAGAGTTCCAGGCACTCGGCACTTGTACTGAGGAGTCTGAAGCTCAGACTTGTAATGCAACATTGAGTCAATTCACCCCTTTTGTGACTCCACCCTTTGTAGCTCCACCCTCACCTATGACTGGTATTTTTTGTGGGGAAAGGTGGCAGCCCTAATTCTCATAAACAATCTTTAATAGACCTGAGTGTAGCGGAGATGCAATATTACCCAGGTTATCTCCGCTTATAATCCAAGTGAGACTCAGGAACAAGTAAATAGTAAATCCAAAGGCAGGGTTTCCAGCAGGTCAAATACAGCAATATCCCAACAGCAATCCCAATAACTGGACGACACACAGTTTCAGGAGCATAACTGACCAGAACTCTTTAATGATACAGAAACACAGAATATATACAGTTGAACATCTTGACAAACCAGATTAGACAAAGGAACTATAACAGGATTATAATTTAACCTAAGGAGATACAAAGGGAAATCCTGCCTCACACCTTTCAGGATACAAAGGTGCCCAGCTCAGATACACACAGGAAACTAAATGACTTACATAAGACCATGGGAGAGGTGACAAAAACAGGGATTAAAGATAGGATCCAATCTTAACTTGGGGAAAACACAGTGAATAGGACAAAGACTTGGATCCTAGTAATTACAGTACATTCCTCTGCTTGGGAGATAATTGAGTTAACCTTTGTATCAGCTCAATTATCTCCAAGCTAAAATATACAGGTTCTATACAATATTAATAACTTTCAAAATATGCATCACATTCACATAAAACATACATTTTCAGAATCAGCATACTTTAAATATGAAAATAACTAAAAATCAAACAATTCCACCCAGAAGTTCCAAAGTTACCTTTTTGGGCATTTTTAAAGGGCCACACACCCCAGGGCCATAGTCACAGGGGAGGAGGCTGGCAAACAGGCCTCTCCAAGACCAAGTGGCGAAGGGCACTTCGTCACACATCTCCCCTTTTGGGGGGAGACTAACCAGGTACCTGACCTTCTGTCGGTCAGTACCTAAGTTAGTCGATTCACCCACCCTCAGTAAACAAGTGCCAGAGTAGCCCACCCACAACAAACAATTACTGCACATAGGTATTCCTCTGGGATAACTGGGCAACACGCTGTGGGGGCTTGGGGGGCAGAGGCCAGCTGCGCTCTGCCCCAATGCCAGAGCTTCTGTTAGGGTAGCCTGGTGGGGACTTGGCTGTAGAGGGGAGACATCACTTTCCCCCTCCTCCTTGTACTCCTGCGATTGTAGCTGGGGATTTGGACCGGCTGTCCAGCATCCCTGTGGGTCAGGCACAGAGACCACGGTCCCATCTGCGCCGTCTGGGAGATTGGTGTCTCCCCTTAGTAGGTTAAGCTGCAGCTGGGGAGAGAGGGTGCCGTGCTCCTCTCCCTGGAACACAGGCTGCCCCTGGAGAGGGAGACCGACTGTCTCCACTTCCATAATATTGTCCTGCTGCTGGGGAGAGAGGCCGACTGTCTCTGCTCCCTGTAGGACACACTGCTGCTGGGGGGGAAGGATGACACTTTCTTCCCCCTGGGGTGCATCTTGCTGCTGGGGAAGGGGGTCGCCTGTCTCCACTCCCAATACAATACTCTGCCGCTGGGGAGAGAGACCGGTTGTCTCCTCTCCCTGAAACTCACCCTGCCGCTGGGGAGTGAGGCCGATTGCCTCCACACCCTGTAGGGTACACTGCTGCTGGGGAGAGAGACCGGTTGTCTCCTCTCCCTGAAACTCTCCCTGCGCTGGGGAGTGAGGCCGATTGCCTCCACTCCCTGTAGGGTACAATGCCGCTGGGGAGAGAGGCCGGCTGCCTCTTCTCCCTGCAGTTTACACTGCTGCTGGTGAGAGAGACCGGTTGTCTCCTCTCCCTGGGACTCACCCTGCATGGGTATCCACAGTGGCGACCTGTACAACTCAAGCTCGAGGCACCTTGCCGCTTGGTTCTCCACATAATTCTTAAAAGCCTGGTACGGTACCTTTGGTTTGTTCTCCTGTACCATGGGCACAATCTGGTTCCTCTCTGGAGTTTGTTGGACCTTCTGTCGTAGTACAAACTCCTGTACCTCCGTCATGGTTTTTGCGATAATCTCTGTTGGTGGGTTTTCCCCATAAAATGACAGCCGGAATTGCAATTCTCTTTTAAATTCCAACTGCCCCTGTTTAATCTGCACAAAAGCCGGACCCTCTTCTGCTCTGTACTCCGCCATGACTTCTGCAACCAGGACTGCCTTGGTCTTGTTGCTGGCAGGGATACCCCTTGCTTCCAGGAGGTCCTTTACAGTGGATCAATTTAAAGTGGTGTAATTGATCTCCATCCGTGATCCATCAATGCTGTTGTCTTTCCTGGTACTTGCTCCTCTGTGGGTCTGGATCCCAGCGCTGCCAACCAATGTAGCGGAGATGCAATATTACCCAGGTTATCTCCGCTTATAATCCAAGTGAGACTCAGGAACAAGTAAATAGTAAATCCAAAGGCAGGGTTTCCAGCAGGTCAAATACAGCAATATCCCAACAGCAATCCCAATAACTGGACGACACACAGTTTCAGGAGCATAACTGACCAGAACTCTTTAATGATACAGAAACACAGAATATATACAGTTGAACATCTTGACAAACCAGATTAGACAAAGGAACTATAACAGGATTATAATTTAACCTAAGGAGATACAAAGGGAAATCCTGCCTCACACCTTTCAGGATACAAAGGTGCCCAGCTCAGATACACACAGGAAACTAAATGACTTACATAAGACCATGGGAGAGGTGACAAAAACAAGGATTAAAGATAGGATCCAATCTTAACTTGGGGAAAACACAGTGAATAGGACAAAGACTTGGATCCTAGTAATTACAGTACATTCCTCTGCTTGGGAGATAATTGAGTTAACCTTTGTATCAGCTCAATTATCGCCAAGCTAAAATATACAGGTTCTATACAATATTAATAACTTTCAAAATATGCATCACATTCACATAAAACATACATTTTCAGAATCAGCATACTTTAAATATGAAAATAACTAAAAATCAAACAATTCCACCCAGAAGTTCCAAAGTTACCTTTTTGGGCATTTTTAAAGGGCCACACACCCCAGGGCCATAGTCACAGGGGAGGAGGCTGGCAAACAGGCCTCTCCAAGACCAAGTGGCGAAGGGCACTTCGTCACACTGAGCTTCATATTAAAATCTGTTTGTATTGAAAACAGTGACATAATCTTGCATTGTCAGCATCTCATTACACTTTGTTTTACTTTGTTAACATAGCTTAGTTCCCTGGTCCCCCAGCACAATAATTGCCAGAATTATTTTTTTTTTTATCACTGTTCATTAACTTCTGGCCTAGCACTTTTTCTTGGATACATGTGTTGTTTTCCCGGTGCTTTTATGCGGCCTGTGTTCCTGACATAGACTTTGAACTAAATGTAAAGCAGATATTTAAAGATGTCAGGCCTTTAGAGATGGGATTTTTAGTTTCTTTGACTCCTCTAGTTGAGAGTTATAGCAACTTTGGAAAGTTATGTAAAATTAGATATCTTAAACACATTAACTGTGAGATGATAATGAATCGCTGCAGTCACATAGACCACCACAAATCCTTAAAATAAATCAGTGTGCTGTTATGTAGCTTTTCATTGACACTGTATCATTCACACATTGCTACTTTTAGATTTATACTCGGTAAAGACGCTATGAAATGTTATTACATAGACATCAATGAATTGATACATGCCACAGAGGTACATATTGAAAAAATGGAGGGGCGCCATTAACATGAGACACCTGCATACAGTTATATAATATAACATGAAATATTTTAACAAACATAAAATGCACCAATGTACACATATAATACATCTGACAAAAAGCCAAAGTAAACAAATCATACAATCAAATATAAATAGTTACAAATATATATATATAAATCCCTTCTGAAATAAAGGGTCAGCTGCTGATAATAATAAAAATACCACTTAAATATCAGTCAGACAGATAAATAAGTGTGAAGACCTAATCTATAAAATAGCAAAGACCCAGGCAGGCACTTCTATAGCTGCTAATCTATTTTTTCAGCTATTAAAGTGCTTGGCCAGGTCTTTGCTATAGTATAGGGAAGGTCTTCTCACTTATTTATCTGCAGCCTATTTTGGGGCTTTTTTTTCTTTTATAAGTATCCAGACTGTCTGATTGATATTTGCTAAGTGACATTTTTTTTTTATTATTATCACCATTTGACCCTCTATTTCAGAATTGATTGTTACTTTAATTATAATATAGTCATAACTGTATATTTATTGTTAGTATATATGATTGGACGATTTATTCACATTGGCTGTTTGTCAAATTTATTATGTGTACCTTGGAGCTTTTTATATTTATTAAAATATTATATTTCATATCCTAATTGTGTACAGGTGTCTCTTTTTAGTAGTTTAATCAGGTTATGGTAGCCTTTGATTTCCACAGTGTGATATGTTGCATTGTAAATCAATGTTGGCATCTACACTTTGGAAGGGAAAAGGTTCTTTACTACACATTACATGAGGGGTACACATAGCATAACAGTTGTTGCTGAAGATGATTATCCAGTGATATGATGCTAGCATAGAGCTGACATAACATGACTGGTATTATTCTTCGTCAAGTGCTGTTATGTAATTGCAATCACACATGCTGGAGTCCATGGGTGGAGAGGTATAGTTATAGCTTTAGCAAAGTCAGTGGGATTTATGGGAATATATAAATACAGATTGTGGTTACAAATCACTATCTGCACATGTATTATGCTAAATGACACTTTTTTATGTGTTATTTTGCCATGGCCGTAGTTCCATATATATCCAAATATCATCTTTTCTACAAATATCATATTGATGGAAATTTGTATAAGAAATAATATCAGGGTGTATACGCTATATGGACAAAAGTATTGGCACACAATAATGAATTCAGCTGTTTCAGTCAGACCCATTGACACAGGTGTATAAAATCAAGCACCAAGTCTTGCAGTCTGAATTTACAAACATTTGTGAAAAAATGGGTCATTCTGAAAATTCAGTGAATTCAAGCGTGGTACTGTGATTGAATGGCAGTTTGTGAAATTCCATCCCTGATAGATATTCCACGGTCAACTGTAAGTGGTATTATTGGAAACTGGAAGTGTTTAGGAACAGCAGCATCTAAGTCACAAAACAGAAGACCACGTGATATCACAAAGCTGGTTCACCGAGTGTGGAGGTGATTGGTGCGTAAAAGTTGCCAGTGCCCTGTTGTCTCCATAGCTGAAGAGTTCCAAATTTCCACTGCCATTAATATCAGCACAAATACTGTTTGGCAGGAGCTTCATGGAATTGGTTTCCGTGGCCGAGCAGTTGCATGCAAGCCTCACATCACCAAGTACAATGTCAAGTGTGGGATAGAGTAGTGTAATGCATTGGACTCTAGAGTAGTGGAAACATGTTCCGTGGAGTCTTCACTGTTTTGCAGTCAGATGGACGAGTTTGACAGATGCCAGGAGAACGTTAGGTGCCTGACTGCATTGTACCAACTGTAAAGTTGATGGAGGCGGGATAAATTAATCTCGTAGAAAGCCTTTTCAGACAGGTGGGAGCTGTTATAGCTGCAAAGGGAGACCAAACTACATTTCAGTCAGTGTATTTAAAATGCAATGTCATAAAAGCTCCTGTTAGTGTAATGGTCAGGTGTCCATATACGTTTGTCCATGTAGTGTATGTAAGAATGTTCATGTGAAAAAGCATTATGTTTTTGCACTGATCTTTAGAGGGCTATAAAGTTGAATCCTCCATCTCAAATAATGAGAATTAAAATGAGTGAATTCCGCCTCTGTTATTCGGAGCATGTTTGGGTGTGATTGCTACATTTTTGGTAGTCGAAAATCTTTGGCTTTTATGACACAAATTTCAGAGATTTGTGAAGTTCGGCTAAAGTGCTCGACCTGACTCAACTTCAGGGCCAACAGGTGTATATTGGGTGAACCCTTAATTGTAAACTTTAAGAAACAATCTCTACTGTCTATTCATCTTATGTTTAATCAAAACAGCATCTTCCCACCATAGACTCACAAACTTAACACTTTTATTATTCAGCAATTTCTTTTATTTATTTAGAACATGTTTTACCAGGAAAAATACACTGAAGTTTCTCTCGTTTTTAAGCATGTACCGGGGACCAAGTCCAGAAACATTTCATGAAGGGTTAATTTGACCTCTCTATCATTTAGGGATCCTATTTAACTCTGGTTAATGGCTGCATACCGTGTTTTATTTCTCTGTTCCATTGACTAGATTCACTTCCTTGGCAAACTCTTCTGTTATAATACAATTTCTGTCTGTTTATTTGTCAACTGTTAATGTTTCTATACTATTCCTCACAGGTATCTATAACAGACTTACCCCATTGGGTAAGCCTTTCTAACTATGTAGTCATTCAGTCCTACCCCAGATATTCAGGTGCTACTCTACAAGAGGGCATATCTTCTGTTGGTTATCATAAACTACTCAGGCTACAAACCTTGAGGAGCTGTAAAGTACTACAGTTAGGAGACATATGTTCTTAAACAGTTTAATAATGTATTGATTTCTCAGATTAACTTAACCAGGAATTGATAGTCTATTCCACTGGCACATCAGTAACTCTGGTGAAAATGGAGCTACCCAACGGAAATGGGGAGCCAAACATCTATGCGCACAAACAGATATAGGAAGGTAGATGGGTAGGATGGAAACGTTTGTGGTATAAAAAGCCCCTCTAATATTTAACTATTGTAAAATTTTAGGGGAACATTTACATTTTACAGCACTGCTGGTGGAGCTGAAAATATTCAAAATATAAAAGACTGTCTAACCTGCTAAACATTTTGTTTCTCTATTTGTCTGCAGCTTGTTAATACAATTCGAAGTGAAAAGCACATCCTGAGTATCTAAATAACATACAATCTTTTTGTTGTTGTGGGAAATAATTATGATACACTGATGAATATGACTCTTTAAATATATGTGAACCACAGAAATGTATAATACTTTATTAAAACTATTTGTAAAAAATACAAAAAAAATGACCATATTTTGTGAAATGTATTTACTATGCTAAATCAATTCTATATATATGACATAAATAAAGGTGATAATTTTATAGTTTTAGAAAATAACTTAAGCTTAGAATAGATGCAAAAACTGCCTTTAAACAATATTATTTTACACATTAGACTTTACTGTTTGTCAACCGAGATTTCCCTATTACTAAATTATCCGCCAAAGAAAGAAGAAAAAAGCTGCTTACAGTCTTACAGTCATCATATTCTACTCTAAAGGTTACTGCATTATTCTTCTTAAACGAAGACCAAATTAAAATGAGTTGCTTGGAAATGCTAGGCAGTCAAAATAAAGCAAAGTAAGCCGGTCAGAAAGGTTATTTAAAGTTTTAGTTACACCATGTTTACAAAAGCCACAAATAATAAGTGATGGAGAGAGGAGAGGTTATTTATCCTCCGAAATAAAATAATGTCATTGTTGATTTAATTAGCAAATCCTAGATGTGCTGATAAAGGATATTTGCTAGGGAGATGCACTGCATTGTGTTGCAGATTTCAATGAATTGACTAGGAGAGTATTGTAACAGATAAACAGCCATATCACTGTACCTCAAACATAGCATAAATTGCTTTTTATATTTATTAACCACTTAATGAGAGTAAAAGAGAGAATGTCGCTCTTTCTTGCAAATAAATACTTGTCACAACTCAGTCACTTGTAGTTTGATATTTAAATTACAGTTTATTTATATTAAGATTGGTCTTGACTCCCGGATGTATACGAGACAACCACATAATACGTTTATGCTAATCAGGGATATGCAGCACAAATCACTACAAAGTGGCATATTCTAATGTGCTCCCTTATGAACAATTGCATGCTTCCAAATATGTATCAGCAATGTTTCTGCAAGTATATCCTACTGAAGGGGAGGTTTACATTGCTTATTTGTAACGAACATTCAACATTGCAACTAGTTTTACACCAATATTCACTTAGCTAAATCCTGGCTATGATTAGTGCAAAGGAGTTTTGATTACTTTCCAAGACACATGGGTTGTATTGGTGTAGGAATTCCATGATACTCCTTGTATATTTCTTTTTGCTTGTCCCTGATCTCCTGAGACTGTTTGGATTTGATTGTAAGTGGTCTTCACCAGCTTGGGCCTGTGCAGGTGTTCCTCAGCTATCTCACCATCATGGGGACAGTAACATAAAATAAGTTCGTTGGTAAATCAATCTTGCCCAGTGCTCAGATGGATCATCCACTTCTCTCCACAGGATTCAGCTTCGGAAAAAGCACAAGCGTGTGCGAAACGTGTAAAGCGTTTGTCTCTGTGAATGTACATGTGGCGGTTCCTCTGACTGATCTGTGGCTTGGTGTTGGGGACATATGCATATTCATATTATCTACTGGGACTACTAACTCAAATAAACAGAATGTGTTTTCAACTATATTCTGGGACCGGAATGCTAAGGAATATGCTAATATCAAGGCCCATTTCAAATTTATAACCCAGTCTGGACCATTTTCCTAATTGGTTCCACAATGGTTAGAAATTTGTAAGCATGGATTTATAGAGAGATATGAGCAGGGAGCTTTATTTGTAGAGCTCACAGAAGGCTTCTGTTTATTTCCAACTGAGGAGGACCACATTTTCTCCTTTATTTATTGTCAATGCAGCAAGGTTCTTCTTGGCACCATGTAGAAGATAATGATATGATACGGTTTTGGAGTCAGGTTCAGCAAGCAGCTATGGGAACAGTGGACCAGTGGCTGTTAGATCTTAAAAGTTAACTGTGGTTACGTTAGCTGTGGTTGTAAAATTCCTAATTACAGCTGAGGCCAGTGCCTATCTGTGTCTTTATTTGGGCAAAACATTAACCTTTTTGCCATTGTGGATTCAAACATAGCCATCATTTTTACTACTAATATTCCAAAACAGAGCTGGGAGAAATACAGACAGAAATGATCTACATATATTTATTGACAAAAGCTAAAGGGAAAGAAAAATATAAAGGTTATCTGACAGACGGTGTCATTTGGAATCTTGACCGTGCAAATAAGCATTCCTTTAATGATGATATTATGTTTACCTTCAAATTATAATCTTTATAATTCAAAAACTGATCAGTTGTGTAGTTGCTTTGCTTTAGGACATGTTGGAATGAAAGGTAACTGAAAGTTGTAAAATGAATACATGGAAAAAAATCATGTAATTATCAAATTAAGGGAGTGTCTATTTTCATCAAATTTGTATCCCATTAGGCTTCTCAGGAGAGTACATTATCACTGAATTTCAATGTATGAGATGTTGTTTTCTAATTTTCACTGAATAATCCCATTTGTTAACGCTACAGTATCCAAAATGGAAACACAGTAACAATGAAAGCTGTGAAATAATTCTCTGATCAGTGCTTGGCCTTTTTTAATGACTGTATAGTCAAGTAGATTTCCAGAGCTGGAGATAGGCAAACTTTGTCATTCAGCTATTCCAGCAATAAGCAACCTTTTCGTGTGGCTTGGCTTTATTTCCTTATCTCTTCCTCTGCTCACACTTCACCCCTTTGTCAATATTAACTCTGACTGGCTCTTTCCTTAAGGGTTCCATTTTAAATAATTTGAACTTTGAACTGTCAAACACCCTAAGAGGCCTGCTTTTTCTCTGATGAAAGCTCTATAAATTTTGTTAACATTTTTAATTATGTTCTTATAATAAATCGCTTTTGTAGACCATTTTGTAATTTAATAGTTAATATTGCCTTTTGTGGGCCTTCATACAGGTAGGCCCACTTATATGTGCACTGCCACATTACTGATACAATATATTTTTAAATGGTGTACATAATGTATCACTATATAGATTTTTTTTAAAATAAGACATGCTTGTACAGAACTAAGTTCATATTCTATGCCGAATTTAAATACATGTGGTTAGGATTATGGTTTCCCCCCAAAAAGGCAAATATTGTACATCGTTAGACACATGCCTTACAAGTCTTAACATTGAGCAGCCTGAGTATCTGTTCAACATACACTAAAATACCAGTTTTGTTTGTTTAATTGATCTGTGAAAAAAACAATTGTAGCTGGCAATATAGCATACATTTCTGATCCTTGAAATTGTCTGATTTTGTAGTGTTTATTTTTTTAAATATGACTATACCATTATAACTAATGATCAGTCAGCAGCCATACATTGTTTTGATTTAACGTTAGCAATCTGTGTTTATTTGTCAAATGTCAATATTGTAAATACATATACCTGTAACAATTGTTACTTTTTAATTTTGTGCAAATCTTCATTCAAACTTCCCAATGGTATTTTCAGAAGTTTTCAAATCATGCCGACAACAAAATATAGGGAAAATTTAAATTGGAGAAGCAAAATATTGTTATGTATATGTAAGATTTGATGTGTATTATATCCGTTCTTATTGTGCTAAGTTTCACATTTTCTTGCATGCCACACACATATTTTTCACCATAATGTGACATAAGCAATCCAATTCAACACAACAAATAAAACTGCGTAGTTAATATATATATATTTTACATAGGATACCCACCATAAATTTTGACGCAGTGCCGTCAATCCCAATTCCTCCCAGAAGATGACAGCAATCCAGCCACAAAAGCACCCTTTGGGTCTGTACTTGACTCCGGAGCAGATATCACAGAACAATTATTCTACTTTTATTGTATATAGATCAATATGTATTACGTTTGTTTATCAACCCGTTTTGAAACATAGTCACTGTGGATTGTCTTCCTCTCCATGTTATCAATTGTCATATATATTTTAGAGAAAATAAACCTCGGTTTTCTAACCTCAGGGTAATACCTTGAAACACAAAGTCTGGTAATCCATTTCAGGGTTTGAGGGCCTATGGGACTGATCTCTGGAGAATATTGAGTTTCTTACATGAAGTGTGGAGCCTTGTGGTTCTGTGTAGACAATGTGCATTTTATTTCTGTTTAGCTGCTTCTGGTGTAATATTGTTTGGTTCTTTTGCTGAGATTACACATTGATTATATTTGAAGTATGCAATATGTCTCTTGGTAACTTAATAATGTAACACCTTAGGAACATGTTTGAACAAGTTACAAATTATTTGAATAAAGGATATTAAAATGTAATATTAATATGTGTACTCCAAAAATGCTCATTTAACCATCTATGCTTCAAGTAAGGGAAATATTTTGCTTATAGTTTTAAGTACAGTGAGTCATTGTTAGTTACACTAGACTAACCATAAATTATCATTAAGTATCTGGAACACATATAAGTGTAATCTTATAGTGGAGATGTTTTTAAAAGAAGCCAAATGCTAAATTCTATATTATGAAGTTCAGGATGAGCAGAAAGACTCATAAATGAAATAAATGCATTTTTTTTTTTACTACTTGTTCTTATTGGGCTGTAGTGCAAATAATATACCTGCAATAACAATAAAATAGGTTGTAAATTCCCACTAATTACATTTTAAGGAACAAATGTAATGTTATGGTATTTATTGAGTAAAATATCATAATTCCACTAAACCAAGAATTAAATCTCTTTATAATTCCATTAACCCCAAGATTAATAAGAAAAGATTTGCGAATTAAGAGCACGAGCTGCCATTGCAGGAATAGTTATTTTTCATGGAAAAGTATTCCAATTTTAAGGACTAAAATGATTAGGTTAACTACCTTACATCATTTTTTTTTTTTTTTTGCTTGAATAAACCAAATATTCTGATCTCACTGACCCTGTAAGACGACACTTTCTTTTAAGTGTCCATTACTATTAGTATTAACTAGCTGTAAACCACAATGGAATTCTATTGGAAAGGCACATGACAGCCACATGAATTCCAAATGAGTTCATTATGATTGGTGTTATCACAATGAATACCAAATGATACCATAATGACTAGGGAGGTGAAATCTGTATAAAAGGGACTGTTTTATACTTATACATCCATGTTTAAACTCATTATTCAATATCACACATAAAATGCAAGACGGTGGATCTGTCTTTGTTTCACTGTTGCTATGTAATCTATGTCAGTCAAAATGTTTTTTTTTTCTTTTGTCAAAATGATTGGTACCATTTTGTATTTTAGTATTTACAGGATCGGCCAATTGTGCAGTGCTTATGTTTATGCAATGCTTTAATCTTTAGACTCTTCCTGCTTTACATTTGTCTTTTAAAAAAGAACATGACACTTGGTATATTTATTTTTAATTAATAATACATATGTGTGTTTGTCTATTCACTAACCTATAGTTTGACATCTACAGTTAAAGTTTGCGGATGCAAAAACAGCATGAAAAGAGTAAGGTGGCTGCTCTACTCTATATATTTGTACCCCCATTCACTTGCCGTTTTTTTCTGAACATTAATAAAGATGGATATTATACTATAATGGATTGGAGATTTTTCTATTCCATGGAGTGCATGGTGATCGTATTTCTAGAAAAATACCTAGAAAATAGAGGAAGTGGGAGCTAAAATGCCCCAACACACTTTTCACATGCAGCTTCATTGGGACAAAAAATATGTGTATCATGTAAATGAGGGAAGTATTTGCTACAGAGACTATTAAAGAAAATGAAAAATGTGAGCAAATATTTGGAAGAATGACAGCAAAGTACGAAGGAATGAAAATGTAATTCTAATGTTCTGAATAATACTAATATGAACACCTAAGAAGAAAGCTAGTGAAATAGGAGAGAGCAGGGGGAGAGTGAAGAGAGAGATTCAGAGGAGTTGTGAAAAGTGCTGGTGCTGGAGTAGAAGAAGAAGAATGGAACATACTGAAGGTAAGTTGTCTGCTCCAGCACCTGTTTAGTTAAACTTTCCCACAGCAAGCACATCACATTCATTATTGTGAGTGCTTTAAAGTTTTGTAAAAATAGGAACAGGCATATCAATAATGTATATATTATTTTAAAAAACATTTTATTGCAAAAGCTTTTTCTTATCAGATAAAACAATGGCAAAGTGATTCATACACCCCTAATATCTGCTAATCAAATTCATAGCTATCATAAGATTGTTATGGTCTACATCAAAAATTCTGGCAGTATGTTTCATTTTCTTAAAGGTAATATTGCCTCACTTATTTTTGATAATAAATGTCACCCTTTGAAAGCTCAATTTAGATAAATCATAATGTTATTACATTGAAATGAGTATAAATATTATAATAAATCAACAGGCATACAAATCACAATGGTTTTATTAGGTTTTGATTGAGAATATGTGATGTTGAGTACTTCAAATGAAAATTCCAACCAGAGATTCCACTTTTTTTCAATCACCTACGGAAAGTCTTAAAATAGTTAAACGCACCACCATAAAAATAAAAAATGCATTGTAAATGTGACCTTAGATTTGATTTCAAATAGAAGGCATTATTTGACCCAGCTTGGGCCTGTGATTAATAGCAGGGCAGAGTCAGATTTGCCTGGTGACATCACAGCTGTGATCTGTAGCATATAAATAGAAAAGAAAGCTGCACTAAGGGTTCCTGTTCTCTATTTCTTTTATGTATTTTGTTCTCATTTTAGTAGATTTACTGTAGGACACTTTTTTACTAAAATTTTAAAAAAGGGTGACTCTAAGAATAGAGAAAACTGCTGTATCTGGTAAAATGTGCATCAGATACAGTGAACATCTTTCTACTGAACTAAACTATACTTCAGCCACAATGATTTCAAAATCCATAAAATTAATGACACATTTCATTATGTGCTAATTAAATATAGACAAACCCCCACCAATATAGGACTGCTAACCCACAATCTAGATATCCATTCTTCAGTGTGTTGGTGTCACGGTTATTCTGGGTTTGTGGCTGTTTTTGTCTTCAGCCTCTAGTGGCCGCTATTGTGGTGTTCCAATTCTACTCCTGTTGTCAGCTGCCTCGTTATCCTCAGGTTTTCCCTATTTATACCTGCAGCTTATGGCAATCAGTGCCTTTGCATTGCTTTGGTTGCAGCCTGTGATAGTGCCTTGTTTCTTGTTCTAGCATTCATATATTGATTATTGATTTCCCGGTTCTGACTCCTGCTTGATTTTGACTCCGCTGTTTTCTGCCTGCCTCGACCATTTTGCCTGTCTAGTGACCTTGCCTTCTGAAATCCTACGTTGTACCTTGTTCCTGTTTCGTGTATGACCCGGCCTGCTGACTATCCTTCTCGTCCAGTACTCCCTGTGTATCTCTGCTTCAGTGTTCGGTTGCAGTCAGTGTACAAGTCATGGGTGGTCATTTACCTGAGGCTCAACCATAGGGTATAATACCATTCAGGTGAATAACACTGCTCTATTTCCAAACCTGTTGCAGCAGCTACCAGTCCTGTCTCAGTTTGGTCACAGCTACCAGTCCTGTCTCAGTTTGGTCACAGCTACCAGTCCTGTCTCAGTTTGGTCACAGCTACCAGTCCTGTCTCAGTTTGGTCACAGCTACCTGTCCTGTCTCAGTTTGGTCACAGCTACCTGTCCTGTCTCAGTTTGGTCACAGCTACCTGTCCTGTCTCAGTTTGGTCACAGCTTCCTGTCCTGTCTCAGTTTGGTCACAGCTACCTGTCCTGCCTCAGTTCCAGTCTCTGCTACCAGTCCTGCCTTAGTTCCAGTCTGTTACTTGTCCTGTCTCAGTCCCGGTCACAGCTACCGGCCCTTCCCAGCCATGCATCGTGGGGTGCAGACAGACCCCACATCCTGCCCTGAAACGAGGCTCCTCCCTGGTCTGTTATCCCAGGTTGTACCAGTTGGACATAATGTTGGGTGGTATGGAGATAGGCTGTAGAACTGTGATTACAAAACCATAATCTACTCCAGCAGGGTTATTAAATCACTGTGCTTGAACGATATTGGGAACTGATATCTGAACTACACTCTTTGTGAACTGCAAAAATCAGGTAATAATAGCTGTGTTGGAAAAATGTAATTTGCCTATCTTTCGAACTCAGGTATTGATGTAAAATGTTTTCAGTTCTCTCTTTAATGCATAGCCCGCAATAGCACATTGGGAGCTATTAACTGAAACTGATCTGCAAGTGAACTGTATTATTCAGATATTAATAGCAGAGATGGATACATTCTCCACTTTAACTCCATGACGACATGTGACGGACTAGGCAGGAGAAGGGACAGTACAGAAAAGAGAGGGGAGAGAGAGAGAGGGGGAGAGCGACACTACAGAAATGAGAGAGAGAGAGAGATACTAAATAAATGAGAGGGGGAGAGAGAGACTACAGAAATGAGAGGGGAGAGGGACACCACAGAAATGAGAGAGGGAGAGAGACACTACAGAAATGAGATAGGAGAGAAACAACAGAAAATGAGGGGGGAGAGAGACTACATGCAAGAGGAGGGAAGAGAAACTGCACACGAGAGGGGAGAGGAGAGAGGGACTACACACATGAGGGGGGAGAGGATCGATAGACTATGCACATGGGGTAGAGAAAAAGACAGACATACATGGGCAGGGTCCCTCCCGAAAACAGACTCTGCAAGTCCTGTAGTGCAATCTCAGAGCTGGTCTGGGGCAAATCCTGTGAATGCAATCTGAGTTCTGGGGTAAGTACTGGGTGCTGGGACAAGCCCTTTGAGTGCAATCTGGGTGCTGGGCTAAGTACTGGGTGCAGGGGAAAGTCCTGTGGGTGCAATCTGGGTGCTCGGGTAAATCAAAATATCCATCCAGTTATATCTCACACAGTGCCTTGAAATATACCCCTGCACAGATCAAGTCTTATAACCTTGTATACATACTGAGGCCTATGTATTGCAATGTCCATGGGTTAAATATTAGTGCAGTGTGTTAGATATAACTTTGTGCACATACTGGGGGTATATATAGCCCTATTCAGTGTTATATATCAGTTGTACATATAAATAATACACTCTTCAGATGTGCTTTTAAATTGCATGGGTTTTCCCTTTCATGGACAAAAAAATTATGTTATGCTTTGGGGCTGGTATACTGACGTTACACTATGGGGCTATTATAATGACATTATGGTATGGTGCTGGTATACTGACGTTATGCTATGCGGCTATTATAATGACATTATGGTATGGGGCTGTTATACAAATATATTCCAGGTCTGGTTTTTATTCCCAGACTGGCACTGGTCACAAAGACGAGTAAATGTTCACCATGAACAGTGTTGGTGCCTGTGGCTTCAATGTGGAAGGGAAATAAATGTTACCATTTAACATCTCTTATGACTAGATTCAATTAATTTTTATTAATATTTTTCTCTAGTTAAATTGTTGATCTGTGACCTGGATGTAAGTTCAAAGGATAATTCAGAATACACCGAATTTGTCATTCCCTATACATTATTAGGTGATTGCTTTAAGTAGTTTCTAACTGTCACACATGAACAGAACTCTATTGCTGGCTTAAAGGCCTTCTGCAAATTAGGGACCACCTAATGTAAAGGTGACCTTTCTTTACAACCATTGTAACCATTCTCCTATAAATTGCTGTCTGCTATTTTTTTCATGACATATGCAACATATTACGGAACGGTTTGTATGTTAGATATTAAGTACAATCATAGTTACGAAGCAACATGACCACAACAATAAACCTACGTGCTGATTAACTTATTATAGGCAATCAGAATTCAAAACATGCTATACACCAATGACAAAACTAGAACATGCACAAATAACAAAACAAATAAAAATCTCTTGCCCGAACTAATTCTAAAAACTTTGCAAAACATGTGAACTTGAATTGGCTACTTTTATATAAGATCTAGTTATACTTTAGCATTACTGTCTCTTTCAGTGTTTAAGCCTGTAAATCTTTTGGAAAAGATAAATTACACTAATTAATCATTGGTAAGTTGTCCATCTGGTAAAAGAAGGATGTGCAATAGATATCTGCACTATTGGTTCTAATAGCATCTGCATTTACTACTAAGTCAAACTTTACAGGATTAATATACATTATTTACTAAGTTAAAAATTACAGGATTTATATATATTATTTACTAAGTTAAACATTACAGGATTTATATACATCATTTATAAACCTCCCAAACAAAAACCTGTCTCTTATTCTAGATAGAGGTTTGAATAAAACATCTATAGTAGAATAATTTTCACATGTTAAAAAAAATCGTCTACACAAACAAACACACCGTAAGTATAATATACCTCGCAAACAATGAAAAGGTTGACTACAAATATTTTAATCAGTATCCTATAACGTTAAACTGCCAGGTCATGAGTTTTCCAGACTATGTAAAATGTTATATTTATAAATGTTTTTTTGTTTGTCACTGTGATTTAGGGGGACCACATTTTATTTCTGCCATTAATGGACACATGTGAAAGTATATTGATTATTAGGAAGCCTTGGGAACCATGTAGATTTGAGATTTAATAATATAGTTATACTATATTTACAGTCATTACCACGTTGAAACTGTCTGCTAATAAAAGGGTTAATTCTCTAAAACTGCTCCTGTCTGCTAATATCCATTCTCTGAAACTGACCCTCTCTACTAATAGAGGGGTCAATTATCTGAAACTGCCTCTGGCTGCTATTACAGGGTATTAATTCTCTGAAACTACTTCTGAGACTTAACCCCCATATTAGCAGAAAGAAGCAGTTTCAGAGAATGAACCCCTGTATTAACATACAGGAGCAGTTTCAGAGAATTAGCTTAACCCACTATTAGAAGACAGGACACTTTTTTGAGAATTAACCAAATTATTAACAAACAGGAACCCATCTATTGAAAGACACAAGCAATTTCAGAGAACTGATCCCTCTATTAGCAGCCAGATGCCGTTTCAGATCATTGACCTCTCTATTAACAGACAGGGGCAGTTTCAGAGAATTAACACCTCTATTAGCAGACAGGTGCAGTTTCAGAGAATGAACCCCTCTATTAGCAGACAAAGTAGTTTCAGATAAATAACCACTCTATTACCAGGCACGAGCAGTTTCAGATAATTAACTCCTCTGTTAGCAGACAGATTTCAAAAGCAGTTTCAAAAAAATATCCATTAAGCACTTATTGTGTTCCTACAGCACTGAAAGGGTTAATGTGCATTAAGGAGTGATGCACATTTTGGTTATTTTCTTTTCGGAGGTAAATTAACAGGCAAATATTAATCATTTTTTGCTTGTAAATATTTATCAGCCCTCATTGATTCACTGTACTTGCCACACAGAACAATTTTTTCCATTGTAAAGATAAGGTTTATTTAATGGGTGTGGTAATCTATTGATGAATGGCCATTATTTTACTACTAACTACCAACTTTTGTCAGTAACATTGAAACAATAAATCTAACCCAAGATTGAATCTGCCAAAAATAACTTCATATGGCAGTATATGCTACAATTCAACCACCCTAACAGTAATGAAACCTTCTCTATGTTAAAAACAAAATCTTCTTTCTTTCAATCTTAGGGGTTGCCTCGAAGACAAGGTGTATTTTAAAAAATATATATTTTGTAGCCTGTCCTGATGAATGCTCTGTTCCAGATACCAAAACGTAATTGTCCATCTGCAAATTAATATTTTCTCCTACCTTGGATTGAGTGAGTGTACATATATATACATATACACTGATCAGCCATAACATTATGGCCACTTGCCTAATATTTTGAAGGTCCCCTTTTGATGCCCAAACAGCTCTGACTCATCAAGTCTTGAACTCCACTAGACAAGATGTTAGCAGCAGATCCTTTAAGTCCTAAGTTGCAATGGGAGGCCTCCATGGATCAGACTTGTTTGTCCAGCACACCCCACAGATGGAATGAGATCTGGGGAATTTGGAGGCCAAGTCAACACCTTGAACACATTGTTATGTTCCTCAAACCATTCCTAAACCATTTTTGCTATGTGGATGTCTATGCCATCAATACAATAGGTTGTACATGGTCTGTAACAATGCTTAGATAGGTGGTAACATCCACATCAATGGCAGGACCCAAGGTTTCCCAGCAGAACATTACCCAAAGCATCACCTTGCCTCCGCCTGCTTGCCACCTATCATTGATAATAATGTTATGGCAGGTTGGTGTATATATACTGTGTATACTTATATAAATACATATATCTGCTTCCTGGATCCTCTGCTTTCTAAGGACATAATGTTCTGAGATACCCTGGTGCTTTCGGCTCCAAATGTAGACAATATCCAAAGAATGAGCACTCACTAGATTTAAGTGAGACTAAATAAATGTAATGAAGGTACGTATTATCTGTATTTATAACACATACCTTCAATAAATGTATTTAGTTTCACTTAAATCTCGTGAGTGCTCATTTTTTTGATGTTGTCTAAGTACATATATACCTGTAATGTACGGCTTCTTCCCTTGCTTTAAACCATATATGGGAAATATGATGTGAGAATAGCTCTTATGAAGGCAACTTCAGTTTACAGTTTACAGTCCAGGCAATGTGTATAGATTGAGCAGTGTTAGTCTGCTCTTATGCATGTAAGTGCAATACAAGGGTGGTGTGGGACATTTTGAACAGTACACACTATTGTGTCACTTTTCTTCTCCTTCTATATTTGGCCTGAATCAAATGCTATTGGTGTACAAAATATATCTGTTTTTAGCTATTCGATATACCTATTGAAAGCACAATCTCATTTAGTCTCTCCCCACCAACATTTTACATAGATGGCCAAGCTTTGTTGTACTGGGTTTTATTGGTCCATTAGGTTGAAAACTAGGGTTTAGATTAGTCTTGGGAACTTATGTTGCTGTTTATGTTTTGTCTTTTATTAAATGTGTTTTTTTCTCTTAGTGAATATTTTTTGAAGTAGACAGATCTATATTTTATATTTGGTAAAATGTAACTCTTGGTGTGCAGCTCCCTGACATTAACCATATAACTCTTGGCCAGCACCTATTGTGTGAAGTGCAATCTCACCTCTCTTCTTTTCTTAATTATGTTTCAATCAAAAATTAAAGACCTGTACATTTCTGACTTTACATATTCAAATGTAGAAAGGAGAATCTGTATAAAAAATACTAGATTTACTGATACCTAAAAAATTTGCTAAAAAGTTCTTATCCTGCTTAATCCTGGTTTACAACAATCAGTGCCGCTTTAACCAACGGGAAAGGGGGCCGCCACTGGTGCCACACAAAGGTGGAAACGCGCTGCTGACATTTTTGAGGGGCAGATGCTGAAAAAAAAAAGTTTAAAAAATAAATAATAAAATAATACTGGCATATTATTGGGCAAATTGGCTGTGGTATATTAATGGCAAAATAACACTGGCATATTATTGGGCAAATTGGCTGTGGCGTATTAATGGCAAAAGTAATACTAGCAAGTTAATGGGAAAATAATACTGGCATACTAATTGGCAAATTGGCTGTGGCATATTAATGGCACAATGGCTGTGGCATATTAATGGCACAATGGCTGTGGCATATTAATGGCCAAATAACAATGGCATATTAATGGGAAAGCTGTGGCATATTTAATAGACAAACGGTGGCATATTTTAATAGGTAAACTGTTGCAAATGTTAATTACAAAGTGTCTGTGGCATGTTAATTGGTACCTGACAGTAGCTTATTTTAATTGGCAAAGTGATGTTGTGGCATGTTCTGTGAAACAAAATAACATGTACTATGGGGGATAGTGAAACTGTGGCTTGTTCTGCAGGGGCAGTTCTGTGGGACAAAGTGACACTGTGGTATGTTCTGTGGAGCAAATTGACACTGTGGCATGCCAAATTGTGTGGGTGCAATATGAGTGCAAGCCAAGTTCTGTGGGTGCAATATAGGTGCATGGCAAGTGCTGTGGGTACTGTATGGTGCTGTGTTAAGTCCTGTAGGTGAAAAAGGTAATACAAACAATAAATGCAATTTTTCAATAACATTTTTATTACATATACAAATAGTTGAATGTGATATGAAAATAGTTGAATATAATATTAAAACGTTTCCATTTCCATTTCTTAAAGCGGCCCTAACAACAGTGACCACTTTAGTTGGTAAATGGTAACACTGGCAGTTTCTGTGTCTGCTCTTTGGCAGTTGTTCTGAAAATATGCCAACTTACCAAAATACAAACTAAAATGTATATATCATATTTCTGGTTATTTTTATTGTATTTTCTAGATTTGCTCATCCTTGGTTATCAATGTGGATATGTACTTTCTGATACCACTGTTTTTATGTCTGTTAGGTAGCTAATATAGGAAATGTATATCTGTGCACCTTGACAGTTAATGGTAATCATTATAACTAGTATAATTTATTCCTTAAGCACCATGTTCTCCAAAATAAATATAATTTACTTATCCAGTCTAACTATTGCTATATAGTTGCACTCACCTAAACTAGCATTCATTATAAGGTTCTTACCGAGACCTGTTTACAAACAATACACAAACCGGAGAATTTCTCATATAGCTAAAGTTTTCATAGTCTACTTAAAAACACCTACGATAACAAAATTGGAGATTTAGTACAACTCATTGATCTCACTAACATAGCCTCCAAAACCCTGGTGTCCAGTTCTTATAGTGAAATGTTTTGGAAACTATTACATAGAGCTTATGTGACACCTAAACTACGAATGCAAATTGGTTTGGCTGATGATTCTAATTGTCCTAAATGTACACAATCGAATGCCGATCTGTTACACTGTCTTTGGTCTTGTACTCACATACAAATATTCTGGAAAGAAATCCACACATATGTTACCCAACAATTACATTGTTTCACCTATCCAAACAGTGGGCCTTATTCAACAGAACTATGGCTTGCCATCCAAAATGAAAACCATGTTGTTAATAGTGTCTGCCGTCTCTAAAAAAGCAATCCTATCACAATGGGTTCATTCCCAACCCCCTTTTTTGTCTATGGTGTAGACCAGACTTCAATACTTATTACAAATGGATTGGTTGGAATCCTCACTTCATAAGGAAACCAAAACAAAGGCATTGTTTACTAAATGGTCCCCTTACATCAATACTTTGGACAATCAAGTCCAGTCATCGCTTTTGTCAACTTTCCAAACCACCAATTGGTTCTCCTCACAAATTTTGTTGGGCCGACATCCTATCCCAGGAGCAGCCACCTCCACTTAACAATCTTTGTCTTGTATATAATATGTTTCGTTAAGGATATGTTGCAAAATATGAATGACTCATAAGCTGGTGTACAACACCGGAAACAGTGGTCAGTCGTATTGCTCTTCATTGTATGTATTATCATATTAATTGTACTCATTTTGTAATGCTATGAGTCTGGTATCCTTGTTATTTTTGTTATGTATGCACTCTCACGTGAATAAAGAAATTTAAAAAATAAATAAATAAAAAAATTGGAGATTATGTCACAATATATGGCCATATTATGTTTAGCCCACCACTATGCCAAAGTACTCCATTGAAAGTCAGCTCCATAAAAGCAACTATATATAGTGTTAGGACCCACCTATATTGGAGTATTTTGGCGTAGTGGAGGGCTAAGCATAATATGGCCATAAAATGTGACTAAATCTTCAATCTTGTTATCTTAGGTGTTTAAGCGGACCATGAAAATTGATCTATTCTGATATATTTAATTTCATGTTTTTGAGTTTGGAATATTATGAGATAATAAGTATCACGAGAGCACGTATAGAATAAACAGTAGTGAAATACATCTAAAGCATTGGCATATGCTTGCTGAAACCTACAAGCTGAATCTTTTAATTAATTGCACACTTACATAGAACATCTGCATAAAAGGCAGAATCTCCATTAATAATTAATTGGTTACTGACTGATTGCAACTTTTCAACAGCAATTGCTTATAGTGTATTGAATAACAAAAATACATAGAAATATATATTTATCATTAACATGGAAAAGTGGAAAATTGAGCTTTCATATCATCTAAATTGAGGACAATAAAAATACAAAACATATCTTAAGTTTATGTTATTTTTACTTCCTCCATTTCTAACTTTACAACAAATTCTTATTGTTACATTATTCTTTTTTTAACCTTTCTTATTTATTAGATTTTTCATTTCATTTAACAGTACTTACAGATATACACATACAAATTCTATAAAAACAGATAAAGACAAAAAACTAAAACTATACATAATGGGTTCCTCATTCATTTATGGTTCAGTTTTTCAATATGTTCCTTAACATGGTAACCACAGATGCTGACAGAAACATAAAGGAAACACAAATATAAAATCGAGTGGCTGGAGATAGGTGATGGGGAGAGACAGATCCCTCACTAGACATGGATAAGACTACGGGGCTAGGAGTTGGGAATGGTGACAAAAGTTATTCCGTGGAGGCAGCACAGACTTCCGAAATATGTCAGAGGATGCTTTCTACATTGGTGCATGTGCTGATTGTGCCAGTATTTACTGCAATCAGCATGTACGCCATCTTTATATATGAACCTCAATATGTTATTGCATTAAATTAAAAGGCAAAATCTAACATACAAATTATCCCAACCACCTGACCTGTTTCATCAAGCTGAGTAGACTGAGTCATAAAAATAGAAATCAGTTCCCTATATTATCTACTCAAAGATGACTTTGAATCAGTATTTCAATAGAGTGGGCTTTTGTAGAACATATGCCCAGCTTTCTTTACCCTGACATAGTTTGTGGAATAGAGAAGTACCGTAACTTGATCACAGCTGTCATCTTTTATAAGGTCAGCACTGATCTATTTTTGCAAAGAGTAGAAGATATTTATTCTTGCGATCAAGTGGATTCATTTTAAATCAACTGTTGAATTAAATACTTGAAAGTAGAATTGATTTAGCCATTTGTATAGTGAAGAAAATACATCAGCTTAAGTCACTCTTAATTCATGATGTGTTTGGCCAGTCTGGATTTGATCTCAATCTTAATCTTAGCCTAAATTATAGTAAAATGGTTATAGGTCAGCAAATATTTCTAATCTGAAAATATATGACATTTTTTAAGGGCTGTTTCTTTTCAGTTGTTGTGTTTGCTCTATTTTGTGCTTAAAAAACTAATCATTATTTTAACTATTGTAACTTAACTGTTGAATTATATCTCTATTCGAAAAATACACAAAAAACACCAAACTATTGCAGACTAGGAATGAAGTTGAAACTAGACATGTGCAAAACTAAAAATTTCGTTTCGTTTTCGTTCATTCGGACGAAAATTATATTTATTTCGTCTAAAACGAATTTCGTTCATAACTACATTCGTTTCGGACGAAATTCGTTTAACATTTTCGTTTCGTTACATTCGTTTCGTTTTAACTACTCCCCATTAATACGAATAGGTCAATTGACCTATTCGTATGAATGGGGACTCTAGTTCGGTTTATACAAAGCCAATAGCATTACTCCATAAGCAGAAAGTCTATAAACCGAAGATCGTTCGGTTTATAGACTTTCGGCTTATGGAGTAATGCTATTGGCTTTGTATAAACCGAACTAGAGTCCCCATTCATAAGAAATTCTTATGAATGGGCACTCTAGTTCGGTTTACAAAGCCAATAGTATTCCATGTACTGCATAAGCCGACGACGTTCGGCTTATAGAATACATGTAATGCTATTGCTGACTGTTCTATAAGCCGAAAGTCTATAAACCGAACGACCGTCGGTTTATAGACTTTCGACTTATAGAATAGCAATAGGATTACATGTATTCCATAAGCCGACAGCCTATAAACCGAACTTCGGTTTATAGACTTTCGGCATTTGTATTGTAATGATGAATCGTAGTACTACTATTGGCTTTCACTACACGGAGACAGAGTCTCCATTCATAAATTTATGAATGGAGACTCTGTCTCCGTGTAGTGAAAGCCAATAGTACTACAATTACATGCATTCTAAATGACGAAAGTCTATAAACCGAACGTTGTTCGGTTTATAGATTTTCGGTTTATGTTTAAGTCAAACTCAATTCATTTATTACTAATAAATGAATTGAGTTTGACTTAAACATAAACCGAAAATCTATAAACCGAACAACGTTCGGTTTATAGACTTTCGTCATTTAGAATGCATGTAATTGTAGTACTATTGGCTTTCACTACACGGAGACAGAGTCTCCATTCATAAATTTATGAATGGAGACTCTGTCTCCGTGTAGTGAAAGCCAATAGTAGTACTACGATTCATCATTACAATACAAATGCCGAAAGTCTATAAACCGAAGTTCGGTTTATAGGCTGTCGGCTTATGGATTACATGTAATCCTATTGCTATTCTATAAACCGAAAGTCTATAAACCGAACGTCGTTCGGTTTATAGACTTTCGGCTTATAGAACAGCAATAGCATTACATGTATTCTATAAACCGAACGTCGTTCGTTTTAAAGACTTTCGGCTTATAGAATACTATTGGCTTTCTATAAACCGAACTAGAGTCGAGTCCCCATTCATAAGAAATTCTTATGAATGGGAACTCGACTCTAGTTAGGTTTATAGAATGCCAATAGTATTCTATAAGCCGAAAGTCTTTAAAACGAACGACGTTCGGTTTATAGAATACATGTAATGCTATTGCTGTTCTATAAGCCGAAAGTCTATAGACTTTCGGCTTATAGAACAGCAATAGCATTACATGTATTCTATAAACCGAACATCGTTCGTTTTAAAGACTTTCGGCTTATAGAATACTATTGGCTTTCTATAAACCGAACTAGAGTCGAGTCCCCATTCATAAGAAATTCTTATGAATGGGGACTCGACTCTAGTTCGGTTTATAGAAAGCCAATAGTATTCTATAAGCCGAAAGTCTTTAAAACGAACGACGTTCGGTTTATAGAATACATGCAATGCTATTGCTGTTCTATAAGCCGAAAGTCTATAGACTTTCGGCTTATAGAACAGCAATAGCATTACATGTATTCTATAAACCGAACGTCGTTCGTTTTAAAGACTTTCGGCTTATAGAATACATGCAATGCTATTGGCTTTCTATAAACCGAAAGAGTCCCCATTCATACGAATAGGTCAATTGACCTATTCGTATGAATGGGAACTCAATTTCGGTTTATAGAAAGCCAATAGCATTACATGCATTCCATAAACCGAAAGTCATTCATGTCGGTTTATGGAATGTACATTTGTACAATGCTATTGGTATTGTATAAACCGACTCTATTTCGGTTTAGAATGCCAATAGCACGAATGGACGAATGGACGAATGAACGAATGATTTTCGTTTATTAACCATTCGTTCATTCGGATTTTGTTAGTTAATATTTTCGTTATTCGTTTTTCGGACGAATGGACGAAAATGCTATTTTCGTCCGAAAATGCATTCGTCCGAAAACGAATGCACATGTCTAGTTGAAACGGGCCCTTTATCAAAATATACAACTACTTGTATGTTATATATATATTTCGGTGGCTCTACATGTAAACGAATGCTATCAACTCATTATAATATGGCTATTAAGCTTGTGTGTAGCAGTTACTTGCCACAAAATACTGGGATTTCTACACTAAGGATTCAGTAATTGAATTAAAGGAATTATATATATATATATATTTTTTGCCAGTCTGTCAAAACATAAATAAAAGCTGTGACTGAAGCTATTATGTTCCTTGATAATGCTTTGGGCATTACATGATCAGAAAAGTAACCATTGATGTCAATGTCATTGCTTTATCTTGGTTATCGTGTAATGTCACCTATATAAGCCTCTGTAGTCCTGATTGTTAAAGTAGAAATACATATACTATTTATTACTTTCTACATTCAGAGTTTCGGCTGGTGGCATGCCATTTTCATATTTATAGTTGCTAGAGCATGATTTACACTTTCTCTATCCTTGTGCCTAGTTTGACCGCCAAGTATATATAAAAAAGAAACGTGGAAGCTTTCAATGCATTCTAGAAGAGGATTTGTAAAACACTAACACTCTCTATGTTAAAAGGCTATTACATCATGTAATCTGAACAATGGAAAACACGTTAAGAGTTAAATTTCAGCATTTATGACTATGATGCTAATAAAAATTGATTTTTTAAAATGAAACAGGTGACCTCAAGGAAAGACAAACAAGCCAAACTTATGATAAATCACTCCTTTTTTCCAGTCATAATTGTCAAGATATGCCTTACTTAAACATGCTCATACTTTGGTGTTGATGTAGTAATAGATCCATTACTACACTCTAACTTAAACTAGTATATTTTTATTTATTGTCACAGGAAGTAAATGCTGTGTTAGTTCCCTTATGTTATATTTTATATAAATTTTGATATATTGTGCAATGGCTTGGGGCCAAACAGTTATCATGCTATCGGTGAATTTTTAGGTTTTTTTGACCTGCTACACTCCACATGATTTAATCCATTGTTGTGGATGTTGTTGGTGATTTATTGTATGAAAAATGTAAATGATCTGGATGGCAGATGTTTTATATTTTCTGACCATTCATTTTCAGTTGGAATGTAATTAAAATTTATGAAGTGTATCTGCAAAATTGCATTGGCAATTGATGATCTTTTCCAGTGCTGTCTGTCTTGAGATGATGAGTGATAGTAGACAGTGAGATGTGTTGACAAGGGCAGAAACAGACTTGATGTTCCTGTCAGGAGTAAAACTACAGTATTGTATTGGAAGAAACAGGCTTTTTTTCCTCACTAAGGAATAAAAGGTAACCAGATGTCTTTTTTCATACAGCATACCATTTGCTTTGACTTTGCCTTGTTTGCTGCCACTCTTTCTAAATATGGTGTCACTCTTGCTATATAAGACACCTGTCCACAGTACAATCTGTTTCAATTCTAGTCATGTGCATTAAAGCCTTCACTTCTGAACATTTTAGCCTTGGCAAATTGTAGTAGCATTGTTATGATTCTCTGTTCCATGTGGACAATATAGCAGTATTTATCTAAATATAAAAAGATGTAAGATCTAAATGAGACTATAGCGCACAACTAGAAATAAGTTGTATTAAAAGGACAAAACATCCGTCAAACATGTTTTACAATATGTGACTACTTCACAGTTTCAAGTTATCGAGATTTTAACATTAATATTAATTTGCTAATATTGAAGAAAGCTTTAAGACAGTAAGATACGGCTGCTGCATAGACTTTGTATTCTATTTTCTCCTGAGTTTAATGGAGCTGGTACAATAAGTAAATATATCACTGCAGAACTATATTGAGTTTGTCCTAACTGGTGTATAATGGGGTAAGCCTAGGATTAAACTACCTACACAGGGCATCTGGGACTACCCCCCCCCCCCCCCCACACACACCTAGTGTCTAATGTTTGCTATTAAATAGAAAATTAAAATGTATCATTTCGCTACCTTGGCAGGTAAGAGTGCTTCCTTGTATTTCACCCTTTTCTCGTTCGACTTAACAGATTTAGGAATTGCTTACTAATAAAACAAACATCCACATAGATAATCAACATATTTATATAAAGAGAAAGCAGTGCAAGAACACAACAAATGAATGCACGAATGCTTACAAAAAGAGTCTTTTATATGAAATATCATGTGATGTGATATATATATATATATAAATAAAAGGTGATGATAAAAAAGTTCAAAAAGTATCTCCATAGAGAAATGTTGGGAAATGGACGTGGATACCTAAAAGCAGTGAACAGTTTTACCGTCTTCAATTCTTTTTTGCTGCTCATTGTCTTCACTTTGCAAGTGCATATGTAGGGAGAAAAGGTAGAGACCCTCAGACCTCCCCGATATTTATTGCTATGTATTCTATTGCTATATTTATTGCTATGTGTTCTAATATTCCTGTGCAGCAGGTACAACACTGCTTAGCCACTGTAACTCTGTTATTACCATTGCCCAAGCATGTAGTCACTATGGCTACCAGCCTGCATGGTGACCAGCACCTACTGCACATGGGATGTAACTGAACACTGGATCCTCTGATGTCACCTTGATCCAGGGGCGTTGCTAGGTCTTCGGATGATCTGGGGCTAGAGCCCAGATGAGCTCGGTCACACACAGGGGCGTACCTAGAGCATTTGGCACCCGGGGCGGACCCTGAGTGTTGCACCCCCCACCCCCCCACCCCATAATAAAAATGTAAGAAAACACCCACAAATTTTTCAGTGTTTGAAAATTGTACAATTATAGATACCAGGAATATTGTGCCATATAGAACCCAGTAATATTGTGCCAGTCAGATACCAGTAATATTGTGCCTTTCAGATACCAGTAATTTTGTGCCAGTCAGATACCAGGAATAGTGTGCCATTCAGAGCCCAGTAATATTGTGCCAGTAAGATACCAGTAATATTGTGCCACTCAGAGCCCAGTAATATTGTGCCAGTCAGATACCAGGAATATTGTGTCATTCAGAGCCCAGTAATAGTGTGCCAGTCAGATGCCTGTAATATTTTGCCAGTCAGTGCCCAGTAATAGTGTGCCAGTCAGAACCCAGTAATATTGTGCCACTCAGAGCCCAGGAATATTGTGCCACTCAAAGCCCAGTAATATTGTGCCAATCAGATGCCCAGTAATATTGTGCCAATCATAGCCCAGTAATATTGTGCCACTCAGAACCCAGGAATATTGAGCCACTCAGAGCCCAGGAATATTGTGCCAATCATAGCCCAAGAATATTGTGCCACTCAGAACCCAGTAATATTGTGCCAATCATAGCCCAAGAATATTGTGCCACTCAGAACCCAGTAATATTGTGCCAATCATAGCCCAGTAATATTGTGCCACTCAGAACCCAGTAATATTGTGCCAATCATAGCCCAGTAATATTGTGCCATTCAGAACCCAGTAATATTGTGCCAATCATAGCCCAAGAATATTGTGCCACTCAGAACCCAGTAATATTGTGCCAATCATAGCCCAGTAATATTGTGCCAAATTTAGAACCCAGTAATATTGTGCCAATCATAACCCAGTAATATTGTGCCAATCATAGCCCAGTAATATTGTGCCATTCAGAACCCAGTAATATTGTGCCAATCAGAACCCAGTAATATTGTGCCACTCAGAACCCACACACACCTAGACACCCTGACACACACACCCATACACAGTCACACTTTTTTTTTTTTTGCTTACCTTACACTTGGTCCGTGATCCAGGACCTTCTGCCGGATGTCCGTCCACCTGACTATGTCCCAGACGGAGGAAAGCTCACCGGGGGATTTTTTTTTTTTTTTTATATTTATAGCCCTGGAGTCTCGGGGCTAAAGAATACTTTAGCCCCAGAGTCTCCATTCGGGGCTATGAAGGGGGGACTCGGGGCTATAGCCCCAGTAGCCCACCCCTAGCGACGCCTCTGCCTTGATCTAATTTGTATGACTATTTATTGCTGTTAATTTGATTCACTCCTTTGAAGAAATAGAAGCTGCAGAAGAAAAACCAAGAAGAAGGAAGTAAAGGCAATTTTTGATGTTACATTTTATGAGACACTACACTTTTGATGACTCAGTCATCTTAAGAATTAAGACTAGATGCAGATCATTATAAGTAATCCCAAAACATATAATACTGATTAAAATTAATGGTCAACGTCTATTATAATCTACACCAGTATCTGTATTGTTTTGCTATGCTCCTTCTACAGAGCTTCTGGCTTTGTAACTATGGGGGTTAATAATGAAAAGTCAACTAACAATTGAACTGTAAGTGAAAGTTGGAACAGTTCTTCAGCTTGGCTGTCTTACCAACGGAATGTCTAATTATTGTAGTTCACTTGCAGTTCATTTGTCAGTTCAGAAGAACGCTACTAGGGCTCATGACGCAAGTAGAAATGTAGACATGTAGGAAATCTTATTATTTCTCTAAATTATAAAATAACCTGGTCCAGCAGAAAAAAAATACAATTAAAAAAATCATCCTATTATTAGATTAGTTCTCTAAGCAAATTTACCCAATAACATTGACTGTTCATGATCTCATGCAGATTTTAAAAAGTTTATAATTTACCATTTTACTGGACACTTTGGGGGTAACAATCCATTATTGAATGATTGATTAGGAAAAATGTTTCATTGTTTTTTTTTTATAATTAATTGCAGTTTACACATACATTTTTAGATATATTAATTCTTGTTCCACATAGCTTACAATACAAATTTGGAACCTGAGACAATAAGAGATAAAGTGACTTACATAAAGCAGAACATACTATTCAAGCATAATTTCAAAATTATGGCCCTCACTTCTGTATCAATATTTATGTATACCTATATTTATCTACATTTGGTAACCTTATTCTGTAGTCCATGTAACTGAATGGGCAGTAACTAAATAAAAATAAAAATAACAATGATGTGTTTTGAGAGCATTTCCTCTAACTAATGGAGCTATTCCAATTCTCAGGAAGCTTAAGGATTACAGTTCATATGAATTTGAATAGATTTGAAATCCTGTCTACTATACAATTACCATGTTCTGGAACAGCACATGGATAGGCATTTTGATCATGCTTTGAAATTTTGACTCTTTGTATCTGCTTGCAATTTAGAGAATACCAATTATATGACCTAGGAGGAGTTAAGTGACACATATATTATAATGGAAAAATCAAATTAGCAAGTTTGATTAACAAGTCACAGCAGCTGGCAGGACCATTGTCCTACCCACCTCACTACCAGGGGGAAATGTGTGATACTAATTCACAAAGTCATTGCACAATTGTGTTTAATATGGTGTTGAATGCTGCACTCTGTTTAATAACTTTTATGTGTTCTGTAATACACAATGCATGTTTCATGCCCTACCGTTAGATGTATTTATCTTGCTCATTTCCAGTGTATTCCTCTGATGGAAATGAGATAATTGTATTCTCCCACAATCCCTCCTAGTCACAGTGATTGATTTTCCTCTTTCATCTAAGCTTTTGTATTGATATGATGATCTTCCCACTATAATCTTGATGAATGTTAGCTCTTGTATATCATTTAGTTACAAAATGTTAATAGTTAAACACTTCCCTTCGTGATTTGTACATGGCCCCTTTTGTCGACAGAATAATGAAAGGAGAGTAAAAAAATATATATAAATGGATCACTTTATCTCCAAAAGAGCAGCTAGGATTTTATATATAAAATAATAATAATAATAAAAATGTGTCTATTGCCAAACAGTAATGGATTTTGGTTAGGCAGAAGAAAAAAAAATATGCAGTGATATCCAGCATGATGTGTTGATTTTCACATTTAAGTCTGTTTTAGTGAAAGCATTTGCAAAAATAAAAACATTTAACTGGTGTGTTGTTTTAATTAGTATATGCAGACATATGGAGAGACTATTATTCAGTGATATAAACACATAAACACAACTTTAAATAAATAAACACACACACATGTATATATAAACGTAATATAATATACTTACATCATTAATAATAGGAATAGATCTATAGATAAATATATAATATGACTGTGTTAAGAGATTATATGTCTATCTATCTTTCTATTCCTATTATTAATGCTGTAAGTATGCTGTAAGTATATTGTATTAAGTGTATCTATATGTTTATTCACAGCAGTGTTTATGTGTTGTGGTGTTTATACTGAATAATATCGTGGATGGTACATGGCTTCTCTACTCTTTTAATTATCTAAATTAATTTATACAAACATTTATAAAGTTACATTTTTAATGCAGTATTTGAAATGGAATGTACTTACAAATGTCGGATGTAATAAGCAAGTGTAATATTCTCAGATATTTTTTAAGTGTAGCAACAAGTCACCTCTACGCTATTATTCTTAAAACAGATGAACCCAAAATTTTAGAAGAGCAATACTTTTCAAATAGGCAAAACATAAAAAAAATTACACAATTAAGTATAAATAAGCTGAATACCTCAGTACACAGGAATCTATTCACTAAAAAGTTATCTATGGTGAACAGCATGTGAACTGCAGCAATCAGGTATTAATAACTGGGCTATTACAAGCCATAACAATTGTGTATAAAAGCAGTTTGCTCATCTTGCCTGATTTTTGCATTTTACTGTCAGTTCACCTCAGTTGAATTTTTAGTGCCGAGACAATACTAAGGAAGTTTAAAAAACAATAAATAACCCTATATATGATTTATTCTAAACAATATGGAAAAGTGCGAGGTCTAGTCACAGGAGACAGGAACATTACTAAAAGACTAAAAAGGTAATGGCTTGGATTCAATGCTGTCTGTTAAGCAAAAGTTTAAAGTGTTTTTACCACTTGTTATTCCAAAAGGCTGCCCAAATGCCCCTGGCTCCCGTAAAATAAACGGGACAGAGAGCTGGACATGCTTCCTTTAGCCCCCCTGTAATGTGTGAGGTCAGGGGCTGTCCAAGTGTCTCTGATTGTCCATGTAATTAATTTTCTTTCAGTCTCTGACCATCCTCCATTGAGAATGGATAATTTTTAGGTGTGCTGCGATATTTAACTTTATTTTTTATGCAGACTCAAGGGCATTGCAGATCTTTATGAGACATTTGTTAAAGGTATTTTCATTGTGTGTCAGGATGGTTGGCAGTAAAAACCACCCTCATGGCACTCAAAGGTTTTTTTTTTTTAACATGTTTTATCTCATCCCCCCTTACCTGGTTAGCTTAGTGGTAGGGGGGTAGGTATGTAATTTGAAAAATTAATTTTATCGATTTTAGGGGAATGGGGGGCGGGGGGGTTGAGACAGTCCGTAACTAGAGTTGACCGGACACCTGGATGTTCGGGTTCGGCAGGTTCGGCCGAACTTTGGAAAAAAGTCCGGGTTCTGGCTCGAACTTGACCCCGAACTTGACCCCGAACCCGAACCCCATTGAAGTCAATGGGGACACGAACTTTTGGCCACTAAAATGCCTCTAAAAAAGTCCTGGAGGGACTAGAGGGCTGCAAAAGGAATTAAAATGTGGGTAAGAGTAGGACAAGTGCCCTGCAAACAAATATGAATAGGGAAATAACATCAAAAACATAAAATACATACAAATTAAAAATACAGCTGAGCCATAAAATAGCACTAGATGGAATCTTTGATTTTAGCTTTGGAAGAACATAAATCTAAAGCATGGCTACCAGGAGGATCAACAGAATTATCCATTTGAGAGAGGGTTGGTGTGCAGGGTATTCTCTTTCAGTTTATACTAAGTGTCCCATAGGTTGAGGAGGCGGTGACCATGGCGGTGTGGAAGCGGCGCTGGAGGTAGCCAGAATTTTTCAAAGTGCGCTGTAAGCACAGTATTTGACGGTTCTATTTGACTCTCAGATATGAAGTGCACCACAAGACGCAAATGTACTATTTAGCACCCAAAACTAATAGAATTTTTCAAAGTGCGCTGTAAGCACAGTATTTGACGGTTCTATTTGACTCTCAGATATGAATATTGGCTATTCTATAAACCGAAATAGAGTCCCCATTCATATGAATAGGTCAATTGTCTTTCGGTTTATAGACTTTTGGTTTATGGAATTCATGTAATGCTATTGCTATTCTATAAACCAAAAGTCTATAAACCAAATGACTTTCGGTTTATAGCCGAACCTCGAACTCCAACCCGAACATACATTGAAATGTTCGGGTTCGGGTTCAGGGTACGGACACCGTAATGTTTGGTACAGACCCGAACAGTGCGGTTCGGGTTCGCTCAACACTATCCCTAACGTATGGCTATTATGGGGGCTACGGACACTTTGGACAGACATTTATTACTTGGGGAGACAGAGGCACAAGGACGGCCCTAGGATTACAGGGCGGCATGGGACGTTATGCCAAGCTCCGGGTCATGTTTATTTTAGGGAAGCCAAGAGCATTTTGGCAGCCACTGGCACCATGGATTTATGGGGGGCCTGAGGGTCCTTAGCGCATTCATTACTTGGGGAGCCAGAGGCACATGGACAGCCCATGAACGCATACATTACATTTCTTTTATGGGGCCAATTGGGCAACCCCTGACCCTGTGTATTTATTAGAGGGTGCCAGGAGCATTTGGACAGACCGTGGTCCTGGGTCTGTACTAATTGGTGGCCAGGGGCTCCATCAAATTGTGTGACTAAGGGCTGCCAATATGGACTCCCCAATAGAACATTGGGTGGAAGGGACACAGAAGGTGCCCCCAGTGCAGCAGTTTTTGTTTCATACATGGTTAACCCTTTCAGTACTTCCAGGAGCACTGTTTGAGTTCCCTACAGTACTGAAAGCGTTAATGATAAAAATGTCTGTTTTAAGCTGTGTTAAGTAGATTTAAGTCGTGTTTTTTTATCCTGTACGTTAACAGACAAAAATGTATAATGCCCCTAGAGGCAGTCAGCAACATTGCAATGTAAAAAAAATAAAAATAAAATATTTAATTATTTTAAACTAGGATTAAAGTTAGATTAGCTGTTAGGGTTAAAATTAAATAATTTTTATCATAAGGAATAGGGTTGAAATTAAATTAAAATTAAAATATATATAAAAGATAGCATAAGGGTTAGAGTTAGGGTTAAATTTAGGGTCAGGGTTAAATTTAGGGTTCAGGCTGGGGTCAAAAGGTCAGTATAGAAAAAAAACTTTTTACTTTCAAAAAAATATAGAAAAATATGGAAACATGCCTATTTCTGAACTCGAGACAACATTTTGAAACTATTTAGATGGTGTCTTTTTTTAATGATTGTATTTGTGTAAATTATATTTTAGGTCAAAGTTAGAAAAAGTGTTTTGAATTTTTCATTATATTTTATGATTGTTTTGTAGTAAATTATAAGATATGATGAACATAATGGTATCTAATGAAAGCCCTTCTTATGACGATAAAAACAACATGTCATTTGTGTGGGTACAGTATGTGAGAAAGAAGAAAATCTAAACACAAACACCCCAGAAATGTCAAAACAGCCATTGTCACTATGGGAATGTCTAGGTAAAAATGTCTTGTCACTAAGGGGTTCATTGTCAAATTGGCTGTGGCTTGTTAATGGGCAAACTGTGGAATATTTAATGGACAAACAGTGGCATATTTTAATAGGCAAACTGGCTGTTGCATATGTTTATAACAAAGTGACTGTGGCATGTTAATTGGTACCTGACAGTGGCCTATTTTAATTGGCAAAGTGATGCTGTGGCATGTTCTGTGGGGCAAAATAACATGTACTATGGGGGAAAGTGACAATGTGGTTTGTTCTGCAGCTGCAGTTCTGTGGGACAAAGTGACACTGTTGTATGCTCTGTGCGGCAAATTTATACTTTGGCATGCCAAATTGTGTGGATGCAATATGAGTGCAAGCCAAGTGCTTTGGGTGAAATATATACATCCATATATACAGTTTATGCACTGCAATTATACACTTATTATATACATTTTATACAAAGCAATAAAAGTACTCACTGCAATAAAAGTCCAATTGTGTGTGTGTTTTTTTTTGTGTTTTTTTTTGGGTAGCGGAATATTGCGATGTAAGGCGTGATTGCATGGCGTGGAGGGGGGCAAGGTCCAGCGGGCCCAAGCAAATGCTTGCCCAGGGTCCAATCAATATTAAAGACGACCCTGCACATGGCTGGAATTTTACTGATAGGCCAGTTAAAATATGGCTTGAAGTCAGTGCTAAATCTATGCAGGCAATAGCATAGCTGGTATTTATTTTACATTTTAATTAACAAATCAACGGGACACTCATATGTTGCGTGATATTTACTTTATGTTATAGGCTTACATACATGTTAATTAACATACATATATATGAACTTTTAAGTTAACTTACATATTGACACACACTCACTTTGTTGCATGTTGTTACTGGATTCATTTCCCATGTGTTTGCAGCATTCTGTTTACACACACAGTACTGCAGTACAGTCTTATTGTGTTACCAGCACAGCAATCTGTCAGTCTTAACAAGTGGTTTTCTACTACTGCAGATAACAAATTGAGGCCTGTTTTATTCCTGGCTAGGAGCAATTTGTTAATGTATTTTACTCCCGGTTCACACAGAGTTTATATGCTTGTTAGGAGTAAAGTCTGCTTCTCCTAAACTTTCTATCCCTGCAAATCTTTTCGATTTGAGATTAACCCATTTTTAAAAGCTATCGAAAGGTGAAATAACACAAACTGCAAACAATCAGATTAGCAAATAGTGGACACACAAAATATTACTCTTAGAGTATTATTGTATTGCTTCTATCCATGTATCACATGGCTTTGTAACTGTTAACAAGTTGTGCATAAATATCTTACTAACCACAGTGCAAAATAAGTAACTGATCTGAATAGTAATGGATTTGACACATTGGGGGTTATGTAATTAAGTTATTTTGGAGAAAGACATGGACTGTACCAACTCTAAATGTACTGGTACAGTGCTTGTAAGGTGCAGGTGGCGATAGCACCACAATTTGGCACAATTTCCAATTGCTACCATGTTTTACATAACCCCCATTGTGTGAGTACATACAGTAAGGTTGCCTCCTTTACCAGCCATGCTGTTTGTGCTACTATAGACTTTGCATTGGCCTTAAGTACATTTTTTACATGCCTGCCAGCTGGGAGGAAACAGCAATGTATCTATCACTCAAAGCAAATTCAGTTCTCTTGTCAACTCCTCAAAGTTCAATACTAAGGCCTTTTAAATCCATGTTTTTTGTGCATACACTTGAGAATTAAGATACAGTAGTAGAGTCATTTTAATACATGTATATTTAATGTTAAATGTAAAGTGTATGCCTCCCACTGTAATGGAGATATAGGTGTAGGTGAGGCACCCATTTAGAAAGTGCCTTCTATGAGCCTACAATTTTGTTTCATATCAAATTACATATTTATCACATAGAGTCCTTCAGTCCTATTTTATAATCCCTCACCCCCGCTCTGAATACCCTTCCATTTTTGGAATGATGAAAGAGGGGGGTGGATAAAGTTATTTTTATCTATTTTGCAGAGCTGACATAATATCTTTGTCACAAGAGACTTGATAGAATATATTAAAAACTCAAACTGTAAAGGCAGCTTTAAAAATAAATGTCTTCTTCATACATGAGGCATGTATAAGTTGAAACCTCTTGACAGCGTCTTTACAAGAGGTAACTGAATTTGAGTAGCACTACCCGTATAATTAGGTCACTGAGCTAAAGGCATGGCACAGCTGAATAATACTGAAGCATAAAGTCCTATTCATTTAACACTCATTGTCAAATTTGGAAGTCTCAATATCTACCATTTCTAGAAGATGCTACATAAGTCTTTTTTTGGAGGCATGCGAGAAGGGACATAGGTTGCTGTGGGTAACAAGAGGAATATTTTTATTATTATATGTTCTTGTTTCTTTACAAAGAAAGTCCTTTTGTACAAGAATCAGCTGTGGTAAATAGATAGTGGCGCCAAACAAGGAACAATAGACCCGTAAGTCTTGTTTGCCCACACACTCAATCAAACAGAGAAAATCAATGCAGGTGATTTTTGTGAAAAATTCACTGTCTCAAAATTTCCATTAAACCAGACATGAAGCTTTAGTTTGTGGAATTAGCACTTTCTAATGACTGCAAAAAAAAAAAGGTATTCAGTAATTAGTAACTTGTCAGTAAAACTTTTAAATCAGTGCAAGATAATATAAACATACTTCTCAATGACACCTGCAAGGACAGGAAGTCAAAGTCATGACTGGATAATTAAATGTTTGTTTCTTATTCTGTTGTTGTCTGTCTGCCTGTCTTCCTGTCTGTATGTCTCTGTCTATCCTCAAAGTATTCAGGTGAACCCATGATATTGTGCTACTGGAACATTCTCAAATTTGGATCTGAGCTCCACCATTGTGTTTGTGATGCATTGCATATTAATGGTTGCAGTTATTCACAGATTTAATGGATAAGGAGGCTTCTCACTGATTTGGAAATACATGGTTTAATATTTATCCATACTTTCACTGAATATTGACAAGTAGGTGGCTAAAGCATAATACAGATATCACTTTATGGACATCTATGCATGTATGCATTGGCCCTCAATCTTATTATGCTATTGGTTGAGCGACATCAAAATATTTTTAAACACATGTGCTGATGTCAAGTTAGTGGTAATTTACCTATTAGAAATTAGTTAATAATCATTTACTTCACTTCACGTTGTTATATTATAAACATATTGTAAAATCTATGAATTATAGTAAGGACTTTTTAATTTTAAAATTTAATTGATTTAACCCCTTGACGACACAGGACGTGCTAGGTCCGTCATGTGTGGTAAGGCATTGAGGACACAGGATGGACCTAGTCTGTGTGGAAGCATAGTGCAATACTGCAATGCCCGTCAGCATTTTGAGCGGGAGAGCAATTGAAATGTCGGTTCCCTGTGTGACCAAAATGGCGCTGCCCTTCAAAGGGCAAGAGCGCAGGAGGCAGGAAGTAGCTGCTTCCTGTGCTCTGTGGTTGTCACACGATTGCCTCATCACAGAGGCAATCTGTGATTGCCAGGCAGACTGACAAGTAGAGGGGATGCTCAGATGAGCATCCCCCCTGCCTGGTCAGATAAATATTAACCCAATATAGTTCTGACCACTTAGGATCTGCTTCCCTCTCCTCACATTTTTTTAGTGAGGGAGAGAGACAGATCAAAGTACACAATACAATAAGAATAAAACAATAAAAAAATTATAAAAGCAATTCCCTGCGTTTAACCCCTTCCCTGTCTTTGATCTTGGGTAAGCAGTGATCTTGCACATCAGTGCATTTATTTTTGCTGTTTGTGCATTTTTGAGGGGTTCATTTTTTTGTACTGTAATTTATTACAGTGATACAAAGGCTCTTCTAAAAGTTATTAACCCCTTCCTTGCCGTCGATCACTGCTTACACAATGTTATCAACGCTAAAGCAATTTTTATATCTAGGGGGTTACGTGTAAAGTAAAAATATTTTAGATTTTTTTTAAGCTGTCTGAGTGCACAGCAATCAGTAACAGCGAATTAGTGGCAAAGGCGGTTTGTTAATTGCTCAAAAGAGTGTCACCATTCGCTTGGTCAGATCAATGTTTGTGAATGTTGATCTGACCAATCTGATTCCCTCTCCTCACTTACACTTTTGTGAGGGAAATAGACAGATCAGTATTGGTGATATAAAATAATGTTTTATAAAACTGTCAGGTTTTATGAAAGCCATTCCCTGTGTATTAACCCCTTCCCTGCCATTCATCACTGTATGAGCAGTAATCTTGCACAGAAACAGTATTTTTTGCTGTCTGCACTTTTTTATGGATTAATTTATTTGTACTGTAATGTATTACAGTACTAGATAGGCTCTTCTAAGACCTATTAACCCCTTCTTTGCTGTAGATCACTGCTTAGGCACTGATTCTGAGGCCGCGGACTCGGGGTTCGATTTTGACCCTGGTCAGCTTTCTGATACATCATCTAGTGATGCATCGGTGGCTGCTGAGCCCTTGCCACATGGAGTCATGGGTGTCTACTTTGAAAAAAAATATGGTTTGGTGGGGGTAAATTACATTGGCTGGCTTCAAAGCTATATCCCATATAGGACATGGATGCACTACATGCCAAAATTCCAAGTTGAAACACTAAGATGCGCACCTCACAAATGTTTACTACCACAAACTTTGACAAAGGCTGGTGGTAGAATTAGTGCATGTACAGTATTAAAACACCACCATTTGAAATACCTTAGGATTTCTATTTTTCCAAAAATATATGGTTTGATGGGGTAAAATACATTGGCCAGCTTCAAAAATGTTCCAAATGGAACATGGGCACAGGCTGACTACATGTCAAAATTCCAAGTTGGAAATGTACACATCCCAAACGTTTCCTTTTAGCCCCAAAACATACCAACAAACCTATGCATGGATGGTGTCCCTGTACTCAGGAGATGTTGCTGAATACACATTGAGGTATTGGTTGGCAGTGGCAAGTACCAGAATCTGAAAATTCATGCCTGAACAACAATGTGTGAGAAAAAAATGACATTCCCGACCCTTTGACATAGGTTTGTGGTAGAATTAGTACATGGAAAGTGTTAAAATACCACAATTTTAAATACCCTAGGATGTCTAGTTTTACAAAATATATGGTTTGATGGGGTAAAATACTTTGACAGGCTTCAAAAGTGTCCCACATGGAACATGGGCGTAGGCTGACTACATGTCAAATTCCAAAGTACAATATATGTGGAAACAAAACATTAAAAAATTAATAACATAAATTTTGACAAAGGCTGGTGGTAGAATTAGTACATGGAAAGTGTTAAAATACCACCATTTGAAATACCCTAGGGTGTCTAGTTTTCAAAAATGTATGGTTTTGTGGGGTAAAATGCACATTCTGGCTTCAAAAATGTCCCAAATGGAATATGGGGTCAGGTTTTCTGCATGTCAAAATTCCACGTTGGAAAACCAAAAAGCGCACCTCTCAAATGTGGCCTTTTAACGCCCTAATAACCTAACAAACCTACCAACCTATATATGGGTGTTATCCCTGTACTCAGGAGATGTTGCTGAACACATATTGAGGTGTTGTTTGGCACTGACACATAACAGGACCTGTGAATTCATGCCTGAAGTACAATGTATGTGAAAAAAAATTACTACCCAAAATATTGGCATAGGCTGGTGGTAGAATTAGTGCATGCAAAGTTTTCAAATACTACCATTTGAAATACCCTAGGGTGTCTAGTTTTCAGAAATATATGGTTTTGTAGGGTAAAACACATTGTCTGGCTTCAAAAATGTCCCAAACGGGACATGGGCGCAAGTTTTCTGCATGTCAAAATTCCAAGTTGGAAAATCAAAAAGCTCACCTCTCAAATGTTGCCTTTTAACCCCCAAATCACCTAACCAACCTATGCATGGGTGGTATCCCTGTACTCAGGAGATGTTGCTAAACACATATTAAGTTGTTATTTGGAAATACCCCTTCACATTTTCAGGTAATGTTTCCTTAAATTGCAATCTATTAGAAAAATTAAAAGACTTTTTTTTTGCTGCAAACTTTGGCAAAGGTTGGTGGTATAATAGCTACATGAAATGTGTCAAAATACCCCAAGTTAAATGCACCGAGTTGTCTAGTTTTCAAAAATATGTACACGTGGGGGGTCATTCATGGTTTTAGTACAGATATCAGTGCTACAATGTCACTATCGCTAATTTTGAAAAAAAAAAAAGGATTTTGAAATAGCTTTGCACTATATATATATATATATATATATATATATATATAGTTCTGGCCCTTTAACATGAATAAAAAAGTACAAAAACATAGGCTTTTTCTGAACTCAGAACAAATATTAGAAACTATTTAGCAGTTTTTTTTTGTTGTCTCTTGTAGATGAGTGTGTGTGGGTACACTAAATGTGACAGAAATCAATTACAGCAAAACACAAACACCTCAGAAATGTTAAAACAGCCCATGTCACCAAGCATCGGACAAGCCAAAAAAGTCAGTCTCTAAGGGGTTAATTGATTGTGCCAGTCTAAGATGTGAAAAATTAAGCTGGTAATTAATATGATTGTTCAGAATAAATTTACAGAACTGCCTCAAAAACCTGAAGTATAAGCTTAGGTGCATACAAGAAGAAAATGATTTTATTTAAGAGGCCAGAATACGATGGTAGAGCAAATGTTGAATATAAATTGATTTAAATACGAGAGTTGAGCGAACACGAACCGCAAAGTTCGGGTTTGTACAGAACATTAAGATTTTTGGACCACGGACCCGAACACGGACATTCCACTGTATGTCCGGGTTGGAGTTCAGGGTTCGGGAATTCATATAGCCTAAACAAATTTAAAATTACAAGTGACTGGATAGCTATTGCTGCCTATTGCTTTTGCTTGTTTAAACCAATCAGAGTGCTAGCCATTTTAAACAGAGTGGGAAAATTCTAAAGAATTCAAACCAACCAATCAGAGTGCAGTGACAGGTAAATGGAGAGACTTACCTGTCAGTCTTGTATATCATGTCAATGACAAGACATACAACCACAGTGTCTCACACAGACACACACGAGGGTCTATTCATCAAAATGCGAGTTGCTGAATATTTGATCTCACCAATTTAGCTAAACAATATGCAGGGTCATTTCTGGGGAGTTTACTTAGAGGGGAAAACTTGCTAGGTTTGTCCCTGCACAATGTATAGTTAAAATGGTGAGATCGGTATGGAGGAGGCAAGGTCAAAAACAGGCAAAAGGATCGGGGCAGGCAGCAAACGGAGGATTCAGAAATCACAGCAGGAGTCAAAAACCGAAGAATCAAGAATCAAGAATAAACGCTAGATCAAGCCACAAGGAACTATCTCAGGCAAGGTCTGAGTAGTAACTGAAGGTTTAAATACAATTTGGGCGGTAAAACCCGCCCCTAATAGGTCCCCAAAAAAGTATAAGTATAGCCCTTTAAGGCTATGCTAATTTTCTGAGTGTAGCGGTACTGCGCATGCGCGCAGTTTCGGTTTGTTGCGCGTTCGTCGAGGGGAAGTGGTGAGCGCGTCTGCAGCCCTGGAGGGCTGAGATGCAGAACGGAGCCTTCGCTGTCAGTCCACCCTGCCTGCAGGGGCAGCGGCAGCGGAGGCACGGACCTCGTGGCGGCGGGTAAGTTTCTTTTTTATTACAGACACACATAACAATCACGCTGTCTCACACGGACGCGCATAACAAGCACGTTGTCTCACACGGACACACATAACAAGCATGCTGTGTTACACGGACACTCATAACAAGCATGCTGTCTTGAAATTAAATATAGACAATTTCTAATGATTTAAATGTGGATAAAATAATGTAATACATATAAATAAAAAAAGATAATAAATAAACACAAAATAACATAAAAATACGAAAAACACGACATAAATATAAACTGTATTACCAACAGAGCATCAAAATATATAGATACATAAACATCCGAAATAAAGGCCACTAAAATAGCTGAAAAAAATCCAAATAGGGAAAATACCTTAAAGTAACCGTATGGGCTCGCTGGGTCTGTTGCGGTCTGGCCACGGGCCCCCGCACTAGCAGTCATCACAAACTCCAGGGAAGCGTTGCACATGGTTCCACAAGGATGAGCCAGGCTCAGGCTGCAAAGAAAAAAGATGGCAGGTATAGCCTATAGGGGGTGAGGAGAGAGGTGCGTGTGCCACTGGCTGCACAGAGCTTCTGGGAAAGACCTTCCCCCTGCTTTTTTTTAGCGCTGGGTGTCACAGGACAACTTGCAAGGGGGCGGAGTTGCAGTTAAATGCACCCTTATTTACAGACACCCTTACACACAAACACCCTAACACACACAGATACCCTTACACACACGCACACTACCCTTACACACATGCACCCTTACACACAGACACAGAGATACCCTTACACACAAAGACACTTTTACACACACTCACAGATACCATTACACAGGCAGAAACCCTACACACAGAGAGACACCCTTACACAAAGACACAGCGATACCCTTACACACACACACACACCCTTGTGCAAAGACACTGAGATACCCTTACACACACACACCCTAATGCACAGTAACAGAGATACCCTTACACACAAAGATACCCTTACACAAACACACACACACATACACCCTTACACACAGACAGACACTCTTACACACACAGATACCCTTATATACAGACACAGAGACACCCTTACACACAAACCCAGACAGACACCCTTACACACACAGATACCCTTACACAAACACACACACACAGGTATCCTTACACACACACACACACACACACACAGAGAGACACCCTTACACACAGACAGACACTCTTACACACACAGATACCCTAATGTACAGACAAAGAGATACCCTTACACACACGCACCCTTACACACAGACACAGAGATACCCTTACACACAAAGACACTTTTACACACACATACTTATACCATTACACAGACAGATACCCTTACACACACACACAGATAGCCTTACACACACACACACACACACAGACACACACACACAGATACCCTTACACAGATACCTTTACACACACCCAGGCACACTTTCACACACTGACATATTTATTTTCTTTCACCTGTTGCCAGGCCCGGTGGCAATCATGACCCCTGCGATCTCTACAGTTACCGGGGGGGGGGGGGGGGGACGGAACAGGATTGGCAACTCAGGGCTAAAGTATGCTATAGCCCCAGAGTCTCCATTCGGGGCTATGGAGATAATATTCGGGGCTTCAGCCCCAGTAGCCCCCCCGCCCCCTAGTGATGCCACTGCCTGTCCCTTATACTTACAACCCCTTCAACAGGAACTCACTAAACATCTCCACTGATTCTACCTAAGTTTACCTAAGTCTAACTTCTTGCACTCTCTCTGTAATGTAAACTTGCGAACAAAATGCTATCTCTCACTTATTGTGAGGCTCTACCAGGCAATCTCACAGTTTCACTGCAGTCGCACCCCCAGAGATCACTCTTTAAACAAGGGGGCTATATGAGGCTCATCTAGATTTGAACATCCAGCATGCTATGTGAGGCTCATCCAGGCTGATTATGTGGTATCCTGTTTCTGTCTCTTTTTTCTTTGCTTCCAATGTCCCTTTATACTTGCTATGTACCTTTTATACTTGTTATGTACCTTGCTGTAGTTCCCCTCCTGTTTGTCTGCTCCTATAGAAGTGTTCCCCGCCATATTTTTCCTGTTTGAATTAATTCCCAGTCTGGTCAGTCTCAGAAATGTTCTGTGGCTTTAATGTTTAGTTCAGTTATTAGTATTATATAGGCAGAGATAGTGATAGGACTTGCCGTATTGTGGGGTACCTTGTGTGGTGTAACCACACCTTGAAGTGCCTGGCCTTATCATCTCATCGCCATTTGGTTTAACCAAATCCTACACCAAGCCTTTTTACTCTATTTCTGCACATGAACTCATTTTCAGTGGTTGCTCTTGGTCCTTTGTCACCAGTACACCACCACTGATACATACTTATGTATAGGTGACCAGCATTTGTCTGTTATTTATAGATTAATAAACTACATATGGATAGCTGTAGAAATATGGTGCCAAAGATTATATTCTTGGACAAAGGGCCTGTGCTTGGATGAAATAAGACTGCATGGGAAAATTGGAATTTATGAAACTTGTGTCTGTTGACTTCCCTATTTTTTCTATAGGGTTTACTCAATAAAGAGGGTTGTAGGGAATCAAGATGGGAATTTCAAACTTTAGGCCAATAGACCCTAGTTGGAAAACTTCCCCAATGCAAATGAATGGGAGCATTTTTTCAACTCTACTACTTTGAAATTCAAGTCTTAATTCCCTGCAATTCTCTCTTTATTGAGTAGACCGTTGTATTTTAGTTATTATCATTATTATTATTTTAGTATTAGTTATTTCCTTAAGTTTGTGACCAATTTTAAATAAAATTAGCTAATTTTACACACTTTGTTGCACTATCGCTCTCTCTTGATTTTATGTTTTTCTGTGTAATTATATCCTGCTATGTCAATCCATATTTGATTCATTGCCCGTAGCGCTTGGCAGTAGAATGTGCCAAGGTCAGAGGCCTGTTTGTAACAATTAGAAAAAGTACAACTGGTAAATGTGTGCTACATGGTCTAAGTTACATTTTTGTATATTTTTCTTATTTTCCCATGGTTACTAATGTTTGCAGAATTCTAGTACAGCTTATTTTAAAACATAAAAGACTGGATAAAAACATATTTTCACAAGTACAAGTGAATATAAGATTCATTCCTCCCTGCAAATAATCGTTGCATTTTTTGCAGGATGATTGTGTTTGGAAAAGTAGTAGAAATGTAAATTATATGATCTCCAACTGTATCATTATTAAAACTTCTAGGCTGCTTGGAACTGATTGAATGCATCACTATTTGCCAACGAGCCTGTTTTTTCTATTTTAATAATTTTCCATTCTTTACTGATTGTTCTCTTTCTATCAAGACCTGTCAGGTTTTGAAGCTTTCACATAATGTCTTTCAACTTCTTTTTCCCTGACCTCAGCCAAAAGTGAAACATTTTTTCTCATTTGCATTCTGTTCTTCAATAACAGCCTGGGTTGCAACTAATCAAACTCTGTCTAGGAGGTCTATCTGTCTGTCTGTTCTATCTTCATATCAAATGAAAAAGAAAAATTCAGTGCCAGTGAAGTAAAACAACACTTTTTTTTCTCCAGCATTAATTCATCTGTTTAAAGATGCATTACAACTTTTCATGAGGTATAATTTAGACTATGTATCAAGAAACAGAAAATCAATATTTTCTCATTTTACAAATAATAGCTCTTCTACTTCTGTATGTTTGCTTTTTATGTCTTTAAACATAATTTCTTATTTAGCACTGATTAGAATTTTGCATGACAAGACATGTTTTTAAAACCCAGAATGTTCATTATTATATTTTATTATAGAAAACATACAGTGTTAATGTTAGTGTAACTGCCGTGGCCTTTTTGCTTTTGATACCAATGTACTTCCGCAAGTCTGGTTCCACCTTTGAAGCAATTTCCAACCAACCAGACAACCACATATAGACTGACATACAGCCACACTTGTACCTATAAAGAGCTCAATGTAACATAATGAAGGAGATTAAAAAAAATCCCAAGAAGATAAATTCAGATACTCAGAAAAGTAGGAGGAGATGCAGCTAATAGACATGATAATGTTTTCTAAAGGTGGATGATGCCAAGATCGCTACACAAGGCAAGTTATCAGTGGTTGAAGGGGAGCAGGAACCAAAAGAGAAGTCAATCAGGCTGAGGGTAATACATAGAGGAGATAATCAGACTAGCCACAATTAGATAACACAAAAGACGCCAAGGATGCAGGATCAGTACTTGAGACCACACTAGGTGTGAATGAGCAATAACGCAGGCCATTTTTGTGCCAAGTTAGCTATGCCCCCCACTGCACATCAATGTGACCACCTGAGAGATGTCTGTCGGGAGCACGAGCAGGGATAGGAGACCACATTCCGGCTAGAGAGAAAAGAGAGGGTCTCTGATGGTGAAATCACCCCCTCCTGGAGGGCCAGGCAAAAGCCACAAAACACCAGACTTATCAGGAAAATGTATATGAAATTCACTAATAAATACAGGAGCTTGAATATTGGAGGAATGAATCCAAGATTTTTCCTAAAGCCTATAGCCCTTCTAGTGCATGAGATATTGAATGGAATTCTGGACTTTCCTAAAATCAGGAATGTCCTGTACCTCAAACTAAGACAACCACAACAGGATCAGGGAAAGGCATGGCACTGGTGAACTTGTTACATGTAAGAGGTTTAAGCAAGAATATATTCAAATCTTGTGGAATACAAAAAAAAATAAAAAATATTGGAGGGGCAAAATCCTGGCATATTGGAGGGGCAAAATCCTGGAATATTGAGAGGCATATAGGAGGGGCAAAATCCTAGCATATTTAGTGGCAAAATCCTGGTATATTTAATGGCAAAATCCTGGCATATTGGAGGGGCAAAATCCTGGCATCTTTAGTGGCAAAATCCTGGCATATTGGAGGGGTAAAATCCTGGTATATTTAATGGCAAAATCCTGGCATATTGGAGGGGCAAAATCCTGGCATCTTTAGTGGCAAAATCCTGGCATATTGGAGGGGTAAAATCCTGGCATATTTAGTGGCAAAATCCTGCCATATTGGAGGAGCAAAATCCTGGCATATTGGAGGGGTAAAATCCTGGCATATTTAGTGGCAAAATCCTGGCATATTAGAGGGGCAAAATCCTGGCATATTTAGTGGCAAAATCCTGGCATATTGGAGGGGCAAAATCCTGGCATATTAGAGGGGTAAAATCCTGGCATATTTAGTGGCAAAATCCTGGCATATTAGAGGGGCAAAATCCTGGCATATTTAGTGGCAAAATCCTGGCATATTGGAGGGGCAAAATCCTGGCATATTATATGGCATATTGAGGGGCAAAATCCTGGCATATTGGAATATTAAATGGCACAAGAATGGCATATTGAGGGGGAAAATACTGGTATATTGAGGGGGAAAATACTGGCATATTGAGTGGCTAAATACTGGCATATTGAGGGGCAAAATAGTGTGTCTCAGGTTATGTGTGTATTGGTGTCACTGTGTGTGTGTGTAAGTGGTAATGGTGTGTGTAAGTGTGTCACTGTGTCAGTGTAAGGGTGTGTGTGTGTGTAAGTGTGTCACTGTCTGTGTAAGGGTGTGTGTGTAAGTGGTAAGTGTTTCAGTGTAAGGGTGTGTGTATGTGTGTCACTGTGTCTGTGTAAGGGTGTGTGTCACTGTGTCTGTGTAAGGGTGTGTGTGTAAGTGGTAAGTGTGTCTCTGTGTGTGACTGCAAGGGTGTCTCTGTGTGTGACTGCAAGGGTGTCTTTCTGTTTAAGGGTTTCAATGTGTGTTAGGGTGTCAATGTGTGAAAAATTTAGAGCGTGCAAGTTGAATATTTAGATGCATATTTTTTTTTATTGTATACATTATACTTTTATATATATAAAATATATGAAGGGTTGGTGGTGTGGGAAGCGTGGCAGGTCAGAGGAGGGGGGCACTAAAATGCACCTTCACCTGTGTAGATGAAAATCCTTGCACCGTGCCTGGGTCAAGTCACATTATCTTTTGAACCAGACCCATGAAGGAAATTAACCTGTGGGTGTGTTGTGGGGAAGGGAGGGAGGGCATTAATCAGTATGATCTTGTTGCAGAGGGATGATGTGAGTGTTTATGGGTCTCGTTCTAAGTGAAGGAGAGAGAAATAAAACCATTAAACACATGCAAGAATGTGGGAGTATATTGAAATGAACTGGATAGTGACCAAAGATAGTGAGGAAATAATTAAGAGTGACAGAGAGAAATTTAAAGGAGATACATTTCAAGTTGCATAAACTAGAGGCATAGTATACAAGTATTGTAGAGACATGAGCATAAAGTCCAAATGTAGGTGTTTTCTGGATGCATACCTCAGGAACATATATAGGACAGTCTGATCTTGTTACAGAGGGATGATGTGAGTGTATGTGGGTCTAAATCTCAGGAACATGTATGGGTCCATGTTGGGTCCAGTCAGTTTGATGGTAGTTAATAAAAAAAAACCTGAGGAACTGTTTTAGAGACTGTTTGGTCCCTTCAGTAATATCATTGGTCTCAGTGTGATACACAAACTAAATGGCCAACAATATTCCCACAGAGGGGCAAAAGGATTTCCAAAAGAGAGCAGTAAATTAAACACCTCAATCAGACACAATTTGAAGAGGGAGACTATGGAGGCAGATGGTTTCTTGGACAAAAATAGGCACCAATTTAGGAGTGGACAATTTGGGTAACAGTAAAGTGTGCCATCTTAGAAAAGAGAGCGTGAATTACAATATACAATAAATAAACGATGGCAAACTGAAGGGCAATATTATGGACAAATTCCTGAAACACAACAGTGGTGTTGCAAAGACCAAAGGGCATCACAGTGTATTGGTAATGACACATGAGATCATTATAAGCCATCTTCCATTCGTCTAATGCAGAATAAATTATAGGAAATGTCACGAAAGCACCCTACTCCAAGAGTGCATGTGACTGGGTTATGGTGGTGAAAAGGTTCAAATTAACTGACTATCTACCCTAGACTAGAAAGAGTGATAAAAACCCCTCTTTAACACAACCCACACTCAATTATACTGATATAGCTAATGTCCTAGCACTGCCACCACCAAGACAATTTATAAATGGGGTGCCTTGGTCCTCCAAGCAAATTAGTCTAAACCCACAAAATATGCTTTACCACAATATCTATGCAATTTAAATTACCATAAATTGGTCTAATCAGGTAACGTGAGTCTCTTTACCAGACAAAGACAGAATAAAGGAATATTTATTATGAACAAAAGAATAGTCACAGTGCATACATAAAATAAAACAGATGACAAATTATTTACACCAAAACAAATAAAAATAAATAGGAGAAATTAACAGAAAACCTAACTACTCACTTAGAGGGAGAAGTACCAGTATTTTCTGTCCGAGGGTCTGCGGCAAGGAAATGACGGCAATAGAGTTGAGCGAACCGGAACCGCAAAGTTCGGGTTCGTACCGAACATTACGATTTTTGGACCCTGGACCCGAACACGGACATTTCACTGTACGTCCAGGTTGGAGTTCGGGGTTCGGTGATTAATATTGCCTTAAATGTAAAATTACTAGTGACTGGACAAAATAAGCCCCCCCTGATCCCCACCCATTAATAACCCTAATAATAATAATGAGGGGGGACCTAGTGCCAAATAAAAAACCATAATACGCGCCGCAACTGTTAAAAAAAAAATCCATCTTCGCCCATTGAGGGCCCCGTGCAGACTGAGCTCTGCAGGGCGGGGGGAGGCTTATAAAGCCTTGCCCCGCCCTGCAATTAAGCTCAGAGCACTCTGATTGGTTGGATATCAATCTTTTGAATTTTCCCACTCTGTTTAAAATGGCTAACACTCTGATTGGTTGGTTTGAAATCCAACCAATCAGAGTGCTCTGTATCATTTTACACAGCGTGGGAAAGTTATTTTCAATTTTCCCACTCTGTTTCCCACACTAGGTCCCCTCTCATTATTATTATTAGGGTCCCGACCCGCCAGCAATGGGTGGGGACCGGGGGGGGGGACCTAGTGTAACACTAGGATGTTCAGGGTCAAGTTCGACCCCGAACCCGAACTTTTTTTCAAAATTCGTCCGAACCCGCTGAACCCGAACATCCAGGTGTCCGTTCAACTCTAGACGGCAACTTACGCAAAATTAGATCTTGGCCATTAGTAAGCACACTAGACATTGTTCCATCATTAGATTTATACCTTGTCAGGTCAACTCAGGTTTCAAAGCCGGCTCAGAGGTGGGAAGGTGTACCTAGAAGTGTCCTCCCCCTTGTGTGGTGGAACTACCCCAGTCAAAATATGGAATCTTGTTTCTAATTTCCCTCCAGTGCATGTCACATTGATAATTCTTGCCTCTATTAATATGTTGCAATTTATGAAGCCCATAAATATGTCACACTTGCTACCCATGACTCTATACCACCGACTTCACAATAGCTTCCAAATGGCTCAAGTTGCATTAGCCATATTTGTACTCATTTTGTAGGGTGTACTCCCCCCAGTCTAAATATTCAAAAAAGGAGGCATGCGAGTTATTATTAATGTTTGTTTGGGAAATTACTTTTGCAGCACAATCCTTCTAACTGCTAAGGGTCACTTAGCATATCAAAAGAACCTACTATCTATGAAGGGATACAGACGTATGCTAGATAGACTTTCTGGCAACCAACCCAGTGTAACATTTCACACCTTGTAACATCAGATCCAGCTTCAAAGAAAACAGTCAAGTTGTAAAGCTTTTCATATCACAAAGGTCATACCATCTCTACTGGATATTAGATGCAGGTATGCACTACACCAATTGTTGTGACAGGAACCCCTGAGATTCAACTTAGAAAAAATTGTAGAACCAAGTAGGTGGTCAAATAATTTGTCAGGAGCTTGACAGGGAGAGGGGACCGTGCTCCGGCTACCCCTGGATCAGCAACCATGAGTGGGTCTCCTGGAGGTGATTGTATGTATCTATCTGTCTGTCTCTGTATCTGTCAGTATATATGTCCTGCCTGTCCATTTGGTGATAACGGGAAGGCTGATGGAATTGTAAAATGGGCCACTAAATAGTTTTTGTCCCCTTGGACAAAATTTGCAAGCCCTCCCCTGTTTATTGAGTTGTCGTTGGCTTTGTCGTTAGCTCCATTTGAGGACAGAACATTTTGGGTCAAATCTCCCTTCATCTGGCCATTAAAGTATTTCTTTCAGTAAGGCATTTCTATTTAAAATACCTACTCTTGATTTGATATTTCAATTAAACATAACAATGTTTTGTCGACAGTTGTTTTTAAAGGAAACCAGAAAGACCAATGTTGGATTTTCATTCAATTTTGTAAAAAATTGTTGGTATCTTAGTGAAGATATCTAAATGTACCCAAAATCCATGCTTACAATTGTCTGCTCCATTATAGCATAAACCAATTGAATTCCATTCAATTTTTTTCTGCACCTAATTTCGTCAATTAAACATGTGATTTTCTGCAGCTATTTTTAAGCTTTATTACTTTGGTAATATCAAAACATGTGAAGGCATATCAATTCTCAGAGCCACAGATTTTCCGTAATTAATTATCATAGTAATCAGTGATAGTGGCTGAAAATCAACCATACATATAACTCCAAGCTAACATGGTGCTGATTAGACATGTGCAAAACTAACATATTCGTTTTGTTTTCGTCCATTCGGACGAAAATTTTATTTATTTCGTCTAAAACGAATTTCGTTCATTACTGCATTCGTTTCGGACGAAATTCGTTCATTATTTTCGTTTCGTTTAGTTGTATTCGATCGTTTTATAGAATACGTGTAATACTATTGGCTTTCTATAAACCGATCGAGAGCCCCATTCATAAGAAATTCTTATGAATGGGGCTCTCGTTCGGTTCATAGAAAGGCAATAGTACTACATGTTTTCTATAAGCCGAAAGTCTATAAACCGAACGTTCGGTTTATAGACTTTCGGCTTATGGAATACATGTAATCCTATTGCTATTCTGTAAACCGAACGTTCGGTTTATAGAATAGCAATAGGATTACATGTTAGACATGTGCATTCGTTTTCGGACGAATGCATTTTCGGACGAAAATAGCATTTTCGTCCATTCGTCCGAAAAACGAATAACGAAAATTTTAACTAACAAAATCCGAATGAACGAATGGTTAATAAACGAAAATCATTCGTTCATTCGTCCATTCGTCCATTCGTGCTATTGGCATTCTAAACCGAAATAGAGTCGGTTTACAATACCAATAGCATTGTACTACATTCCATAAACCGACATGAATGACTTTCGGTTTATGGAATGCATGTAATGCTATTAGCTTCCTATAAACCGAAATTGAGTTCCCATTCATACGAATAGGTCAATTGACCTATTCGTATGAATGGGGACTCTTTCGGTTTATAGAAAGCCAATAGCAGCATGTATTCTATAAGCCGAAAGTCTTTAAAACAAACGACGTTCGGTTTATAGAATACATGTAATGCTATTGCTGTTCTATAAGCCGAAAGACATTCGGCTTATAGAACAGCAATAGCATTACATGCATTCTATAAACCGAACGTCGTTCGTTTTAAAGACTTTCGGCTTATAGAATACTATTGGCATTCTATAAACCTAACTAGAGTCCCTCCTCATTCATAAGAATTTCTTATGAATGGGGACTCGACTCTAGTTCGGTTTATAGAAAGCCAATAGTATTCTATAAGCCGAAAGTCTTTAAAACGAACGACGTTCGGTTTATAGAATACATGTAATGCTATTGCTATTCTATAAACCGAACGACTTTCGGTTTATAGAATAGCCATAGGATTACATGTAGTACATAAGCCGAAAGTCTATAAACCGAAAGTCGTTCGGTTTATAGGCTGTCGGCATTTAACTATACAGAGACAGAGTCTCCATTCATAAAATTATGAATGGAGACTTTGTCTCCGTGTAGTAAAATGCCGAAAGTCTATAAACCGAACGATCGGTTTATAGACTTTCGGCTTATGTAATACATGTAATCCTATGGCTATTCTATAAACCGAAAGTTCGGTTTATAGAATAGCAATAGGAATACATGTATTCCATAAGCCGACAGCCTATAAACCGAACGTTCGGTTTATAGGCTGTGGGCATTTTACTACACGGAGACAAAGTCTCCATTCATAATTTTATGAATGGAGACTCTGTCTCTGTATAGTTAAATGCCGGCTTTTAACTATACGGAGACAAAGTCTCCATTTATAATTTTATGAATGGAGACTCTGTCTCCGTATAGTTAAATGCCCACAGCCTATAAACCGAACGTTCGGTTTATAGGCTGTGGGCATTTAACTATACGGAGACAAAGTCTCCATTCATAATTTTATGAATGGAGACTCTGTCTCCGTATAGTTAAATGCTATTGTATTCTATAAACCGACTCTATTTCGGCTTATAGAATGCAATAGTACTACAAATGGACGAATGAACGAATGATTTTCCTTTATTAACCATTCGTTCATTCGGCTTTAGTTAGCTTAGCATTTTCGTTCTTCGTTTTTCGGGCGAATGGACGAAAATGCAATTTTCGGACGAAAATGCATTCGTCCGAAAACGAATGCACATGTCTAGTATATATTCACATGTAAATTGCTTTTTTAATAAAAAATTATGACATAAAAAAAATCTTGTTTTTATTTCCTTTTATGTGACAAAGCTGCCTCTCTCTTTCCCTTGCCCCCAGATTTGTCGCTCTCCCCCCCTTAGTGTTGTCTCTCTCTCACCCTCCCTTTAGCTCCCCCCTCGCTCCCCTTGTGTCTGTCTCTTCCCCCCTTCCCTCCCCTTGTTTCTCTCTGCCCCCCCCCCCTTGTTATTCTGTCCCCCCCTCACCTGTTTCTTGCTCCCTGGTGGCTAGTGGGGGCAGCCGGGGGATGTATGCACTATACATAATAGACGGAAGTGTCGGGCAGCATGGAGGTTGTCTGCACGATTCGTGCAGACATCCCCCAGCTGCCCGATTCTCCCTGGTGGCTAGCGAGGCAGCGGTGGATGTCTGCGCGATGAGCGAGACCTCCCCTGCTGCCGCCCGGAACGACAGCCAGGACTTTTATGAGGAAGCCGGAAGTACCCAGTTTCATCATAGAAGTCCCGGCGGTCATGCCGGGCGGCAGCAGGAGAGGTCTCGCTCATCGCGCAGACATCCACCGCTGCCTCGCTAGCCACCAGGGAGAATCGGGCAGCTGGGGGATGTCTGCATGAATCGTGCAGACAACCTCCATGCTGCCCGACACTTCCGTCTATTATGTATAGTGCATACATCCCCCGGCTGCCCCCACTAGCCACCAGGGAGCAAGAAACAGGTGAGGGGGGGACAGAATAACAAGGGGGGGGGGGCAGAGAGAAACAAGGGGAGGGAAGGGGGGAAGAGACAGACACAAGGGGAGCGAGGGGGGAGCCAAAGGGAGGGTGAGAGAGAGACAACACTAAGGGGGGGAGAGCGACAAATCTGGGGGCAAGGGAAAGAGAGAGGCAGCTTTGTCACATAAAAGGAAATAAAAACAAGATTTTTTTTATGTCATAATTTTTTATTAAAAAAGCAATTTACATGTGAATATATACTAGACATGTGCATTCGTTTTCGGACGAATGCATTTTCGTCCGAAAATTGCATTTTCGTCCATTCGCACGAAGAACGAAAATGCTAAGCTAACTAAAGCCGAATGAACGAATGGTTAATAAAGGAAAATCATTCGTTCATTCGTCCATTCGTAGTACTATTGCATTCTATAAGCCGAAATAGAGTCGGTTTATAGAATACAATAGCATTTAACTATACGGAGACAGAGTCTCCATTCATAAATTTATGAATGGAGACAAACGTATAGTTAAAAGCCGACAGCCTATAAACCGAACGTTCGGTTTATAGGCTGTGGGCATTTAACTATACGGAGACAGAGTCTCCATTCATAAAATTATAAATGGAGACTTTGTCTCCGTATAGTTAAAAGCCGGTGTTCTGACAAATTTCTGGAGCAAATTCTCCTGCGCAATCGCAGGAGAATTTGCTCACTGCGCATGCGCATAAAGTTACAGCTGATAACTCAGCTGTAACTTTGTGACCACCGTGCATGAGACAGCTGCGCAACCCACCTCCCGCCCCCCTCACACCCGCCGCACACCCCTTCTTACCAGATCATCGACCACAGCGATACACAGCGCATGCGCACGCCTATCCAGCCGTTTGGGAATGCGCGCGTCCGTTGTTGTGTTCTTAAGGTGGTAAGTAACACGGGGCGTCGGGACATAAGGGGGCAAGCATCCTGGTGAGGGCTACCTCATCTGATGGGATTTGTGATCCTCCTGCTGTATTATTGATGCAGCAGGAGGATCACAAATCCCATCAAGATGAGGCAGCCCTCACCAGGATGCTTGCCCCCTTATGTCCCGACGCCACATGTTACTTACTACCTTAAGAACACAACAACGGACGCGCACATTCCCAAACGGCTGGATAGGCGTGCGCATGCGCTGTGTATCGCTGTGGTCGATGATCTGGTAAGAAGGGGTGTGCAGGGGGTGTGAGGGGGCGGGAGGTGGGTTGCGCAGCTGGCGCATGCGCGGTGGTCACAAAGTTACAGCTGAGTTATCAGCTGTAACTTTATGCGCATGCGCAGTGAGCAAATTCTCCTGCGATTGCGCAGGAGAATTTGCTCCAGAAATTTGTCAGAACACCGGCATTTAACTATACGGAGACAGAGTCTCCATTCATAAAATTATAAATGGAGACTTTGTCTCCGTATAGTTAAAAGCCGGCATTTAACTATACGGAGACAGAGTCTCCATTCATAAAATTATGAATGGAGACTTTGTCTCCGTGTAGTAAAATGCCCACAGCCTATAAACCGAACGTTCGGTTTATAGACTTTCGGCTTATGCAATACATGTAATCCTATGACTATTCTATAAACCGAAAGTCGTTCGGTTTATAGAATAGCAATAGGAATACATGTATTCCATAAGCCGACAGCCTATAAACCGAACGTTCGGTTTATAGGCTGTCGGCATTTTACTACACGGAGACAAAGTCTCCATTCATAATTTTATGAATGGAGACTCTGTCTCTTATTAGTTAAATGCCGACAGCCTATAAACCGAACGACATTCGGTTTATAGACTTTCGGCTTATGCAATACATGTAATCCTATGGCTATTCTATAAACCGAAAGTCGTTCGGTTTATAGAATAGCAATAGGAATACATGTATTCCATAAGCCGACAGCCTATAAACCGAACGTTCGGTTTATAGGCTGTGGGCATTTTACTACACGGAGACAGAGTCTCCATTCATAAAATTATGAATGGAGACTTTGTCTCCGTGTAGTAAAATGCCCACAGCCTATAAACCGAACGTTCGGTTTATAGGCTGTCGGCATTTTACTACACGGAGACAAAGTCTCCATTCATAATTTTATGAATGGAGACTCTGTCTCTTATTAGTTAAATGCCGACAGCCTATAAACCGAACGACTTTCGGTTTATAGACTTTCGGCTTATGTAATACATGTAAACCTATGGCTATTCTATAAACCGAAAGTCGTTCGGTTTATAGAATAGCAATAGGATTACATGTATTCCATAAGCCGAAAGTCTATAAACCGAAAGTCGTTCGGTTTATAGACTTTCGGCTTATAGAATACAATTAATAATACTATTGCCTTTCTATGAACCGAACGAGAGCCCCATTCATAAGAATTTCTTATGAATGGGGCTCTCGTTCGGTTTATAGAAAGCCAATAGTATTACATTGTATTCTATAAAACGAACGAAAAAAATTAACGAAACGAAAATAATGAACGAATTTCGTCTGAAACGAATGCACTAATGAACGAAATTCGTTTTAGACGAAATAAATAACATTTTCGTCCGAATGGACGAAAACGAAACGAAAATTTTAGTTTTGCACATGTCTATTACATGTATTACATTAGCCGACAGCCTATAAAGCGAACGTTCGGTTTATAGGCTGTCGGCATTTCACTACACGGAGACAAAGTCTCCATTCATAAATTTATGAATGGAGACTCTGTCTCCGTGTAGTGAAATGCCGACAGCCTATAAACCGAACGTTCGGTGTATAGGTTGTCAGCATTTCACTACACGGAGACAGAGCCTCCATTCATTATGAATGGAGACTTTGTCTCCGTGTACTTATATTAGCCGACAGCCTATAAACCGAACGTTCGGTTTATAGACTGTCGGCATTTCACTACACGGAGACAGAGTCTTCATTCGAATGGAGACTTTGTCTCCGTGTAGTGAAATGCCGACAGCCTATAAACCGAACGTTCGGTTTTATAGGATACGTGTAATACTATTGGCTTTCTATAAACCGATCGAGAGCCCCATTCATAAGAAATTCTTATGAATGGGGCTCTCGTTCGGTTCATAGAAAGGCAATAGTACTACATGTTTTCTATAAGCCGAAAGTCTATAAACCGAACGTTCGGTTTATAGACTTTCGGCTTATGGAATACATGTAATCCTATTGCTATTCTGTAAACCGAACCCCCCCTGATCCCCACCCATTAATAACCCTAATAATAATAATGAGGGGGGACCTAGTGCCAAATAAAAAACCATAATACGCGCCGCAACTGTTAAAAAAAAAATCCATCTTCGCCCATTGAGGGCCCCGTGCAGACTGAGCTCTGCAGGGCGGGGGAAGGCTTATAAAGCCTTGCCCCGCCCTGCAATTAAGCTCAGAGCACTCTGATTGGTTGGATATCAATCTTTTGAATTTTCCCACTCTGTTTAAAATGGCTAACACTCTGATTGGTTGGTTTGAAATCCAACCAATCAGAGTGCTCTGTATCATTTTACACAGCGTGGGAAAGTTATTTTCAATTTTCCCACTCTGTTTCCCACACTAGGTCCCCCCCTCATTATTATTATTAGGGTCCCGACCCGCCAGCAATGGGTGGGGACCGGGGGGGGGGGGGGGGGACCTAGTGTAACACTAGGATGTTCAGGGTCAAGTTTGACCCCGAACCCGAACTTTTTTTCAAAATTCGTCCGAACCCGCTGAACCCGAACATCCAGGTGTCCGTTCAACTCTAGACGGCAACTTACGCAAAATTAGATCTTGGCCATTAGTAAGCACACTAGACATTGTTCCATCATTAGATTTATACCTTGTCAGGTCAACTCAGGTTTCAAAGCCGGCTCAGAGGTGGGAAGGTGTACCTAGAAGTGTCCTCCCCCTTGTGTGGTGGAACTACCCCAGTCAAAATATGGAATCTTGTTTCTAATTTCCCTCCAGTGCATGTCACATTGATAATTCTTGCCTCTATTAATATGTTGCAATTTATGAAGCCCATAAATATGTCACACTTGCTACTTTATGAATGGAGACTCTGTCTCCGTGTAGTGAAATGCCGACAGCCTATAAACCGAACGTTCGGTGTATAGGTTGTCAGCATTTCACTACACGGAGACAGAGTCTCCATTCATTATGAATGGAGACTTTGTCTCCGTGTACTTACATTAGCCGACAGCCTATAAACCGAACGTTCGGTTTATAGACTGTCGGCATTTCACTACACGGAGACAGAGTCTTCATTCGAATGGAGACTTTGTCTCCGTGTAGTGAAATGCCGACAGCCTATAAACCGAACGTTCGGTTTTATAGAATACGTGTAATACTATTGGCTTTCTATAAACCGATCGAGAGCCCCATTCATAAGAAATTCTTATGAATGGGGCTCTCGTTCGGTTCATAGAAAGGCAATAGTACTACATGTTTTCTATAAGCCGAAAGTCTATAAACCGAACGTTCGGTTTATAGACTTTCGGCTTATAGAATACATGTAATCCTATTGCTATTCTGTAAACCGAACGTTCGGTTTATAGAATAGCAATAGGATTACATGTATTACATTAGCCGACAGCCTATAAAGCGAACGTTCGGTTTATAGGTTGTCAGCATTTCACTACACGGAGACAGAGTCTCCATTCATTATGAATGGAGACTTTGTCTCCGTGTACTTACATTAGCCGACAGCCTATAAACCGAACGTTCGGTTTATAGACTGTCGGCATTTCACTACACGGAGACAGAGTCTTCATTCGAATGGAGACTTTGTCTCCGTGTAGTGAAATGCCGACAGCCTATAAACCGAACGTTCGGTTTTATAGAATACGTGTAATACTATTGGCTTTCTATAAACCGATCGAGAGCCCCATTCATAAGAAATTCTTATGAATGGGGCTCTCGTTCGGTTCATAGAAAGGCAATAGTACTACATGTTTTCTATAAGCCGAAAGTCTATAAACCGAACGTTCGGTTTATAGACTTTCGGCTTATGGAATACATGTAATCCTATTGCTATTCTGTAAACCGAACGTTCGGTTTATAGAATAGCAATAGGATTACATGTATTACATTAGCCGACAGCCTATAAAGCGAACGTTCGGTTTATAGGCTGTCGGCATTTCACTACACGGAGACAAAGTCTCCATTCATAAATTTATGAATGGAGACTCTGTCTCAGTGTAGTGAAATGCCGACAGCCTATAAACCGAATGTTCGGTGTATAGGTTGTCAGCATTTCACTACACGGAGACAGAGTCTCCATTCATTATGAATGGAGACTTTGTCTCCGTGTACTTACATTAGCGAACAGCCTATAAACCGAACGTTCGGTTTATAGGTTGTCGGCATTTTACTACACGGAGACAGAGTCTCCATTCATTATGAATGGAGACTTTGTCTCCGTGTACTTACATTAGCCGACAGCCTATAAACCGAACGTTCGGTTTATAGACTGTCGGCATTTCACTACACGGAGACAGAGTCTCCATTCGAATGGAGACTTTGTCTCCGTGTAGGGAAATGCCGACAGCCTATAAACCGAACGTTCGGTTTATAGGCTGTCGGCTAATGTAATTTCGGACGAATGGACGAAAATGCTATTTTCGGACGAAAATGCATTCGTCCGAAAACGAATGCACATGTCTAGTGCTGATACATTTTTACCAACATTTATTTCTGAAAAAAAAAAAGAGTAGTCTTGTGCTTGGATGGTTTTAAGTGGCAGCAGTCAATCAAGTGATAACCCTCAATCATAGAAAAAAAAAACAAGCAAGCACATATAAAAAGGTGATGGTGCACACTTCAGTGAAACTATAAGTTTTACTTCAGAAGTTGATAACCCGATCACTAGCAGGATATGCAAGGTGGATGCCCAGATCATATTAGACACATATTAGTAGCATATGTAAAAAAGATTAAGCAGATAGCAAAACAATATAGTGTATGATTTTCAACACAATCTAGGAAGTTGCACATATATATTGCACTCACATGTTGACTTAAATCAGAAAGCCTTGATATCTTCTCCCAATAGGACACATCTTGCTTTAATTGTTTGAGTTGTATGTAGGCAATAATCACAGGAATCTCAAAATAATGGGAAAAATAAAATTTTCCAACTCAAGTAACTTAAATTTAAAAAACAACGGAGATCCACACTGGAACAAAACATAAAAAACAATCCATAAAAGTCCACAGGCATGTTGCACTATAGGAGCTTCTTCCAGGCTGTATGATGGTTCACATATTGTAGATCTTTATATGTTCCCAACTTATATTTTTTTATTTCTAAAATGTTTTTCCATTGTTTACTAATTTCAGACACTACTGCTAGTGGTCAGAGGATAAACTGACTTGTACCATCCAAAGTACATGCCAGTTATTTCACAAACATGGGGCACTTCATTTTTTACTTGTGATTCTATATTAGAAGCACAAGTGTAAAGTACATATTAGTTGACTTTTAACATACTCCTGAGGAGTTTGAAAGATGTTTCAGCATTATAGCAGTTAGCCATGGTTACATAATAGAATAATTATGAAAATAAAGGATTATTAAAAAAAATGATGTCACTGTTAGTAGTTGCCTGTTGTTGGCATTCATGAAAATTACGGCTAAGAATATGATTACACTGGAACTTCTATTATCTGTAAATTTGAACAAATAGATTTTGCCATTAACAAGCAATACTTCTAAAAGATAAATCATGTAGGGCCGCAATAACCTTAATGTAAATATTTGTCATAAGCCTATCCAGTTAAAAGGAACATGATTGCCTTAATTTAGCTATAATGAAATCAGGTCACACAGGTGGAATTTTTTATTTTTATAGTTATACACTGTAGTACATGTACATGTTTCTTGAACTTGAGATCCCATAAAGTATGTTAACACATTCAAGCAGTTCAAAAGTAAAAGTCAATTATTTGGAAAATTTAAAGGACATGCGTCTTTAAACTGAGATTTCACCATCTGTTCTGTCCTTAATTTTCAAACCAATAAGGATATATTTCACAATTCCATCTGTAAGTAATGATATAAGTCATTTAAATGCATATATACGTTCTCCTCGCAGTACAGCAGGCACTTGCAATTTTTTCTCTTTATGTTTCATTTGTTCATTTAGAGGAGAAAATCTGCTAATCCATTCTAAAGTGAATTTTCTAAAACACGCTGTAGTTGTTTTATTGTCTCACAGTAAACTCTTTTCCACTATATGATTTCATTGAACCATGATGCTTAAGGCTACAGCAGCTCAAATAAACTGAATCACAAAGTCATTTTGGCAAAGCTGTTCTTCAGTTTTATTATTATCTTCATCCAAATCCCCCTTGGCTTGAATGACAGCTTGGCAGATGCAAAGCATTTGATCAATCAATTTCAATTGATGTTCAGTGGGAGACAGGTCAGGAAAGTTTGCTGGCCAGTAAAAAATGGAAATTTACATTTTTTTTCCTCTTTTCATCCCTTTTTAAGTATTTTTCATGTACCAAATATTTCGGAAAATTTTGTAGCCATTAAAATAGGACAACAAAAGCTTGGCTTCTGTAAGCCTGAGTCGGACTTAAGTATAATATTTGTGGTAGTAATCTATTGAAATAACAATTTAGCATGATAGGGGTTGGGGTTTTGGCATGTCTCCCCTATCAGGCTTGTTAGGTTCATGGATGTGTACCTTTACACTAAGCATCATTGTGTCCACTAAACATTTTGATGAGCACCTTATAGACCCTTATCATTATGTTGAGGTGTTCTTTGACATTTTGACAAGTGCTAAACATTTAATAAGTATCACTTTGAAAATGAAATCTATAAAAAAAATAAAAAGATTAATTTGGTCTTCTTTACATTCAGATAATGATGAATAGCCTAGATACAACCATGTTTTTTTTTATTTTATAATGTGCTCACTTTAAACCTAATCTTTGAAAAAGTTTGTATTTATTGTCTGTGCAACTATTGTAAAATGAAAAATGTTCTTGTGTTTACATTAGGAAACCATCTAGCTTGCCATATAGAGAATATATGCTCAGTGGTGATTGTGAGCAGAGGCCTCTATAGTACGAGGATAATTTATATAAATAGTTGCATGCCTCTAATGTACAAACATTCACATGCAAATGAAACCTAAGAAAATTAGCTATAAATGAATTATAAAATCTAGTAAGTGAAAAGAGGGTACTATGAAGAAACAACAGTAAGAAACACCAAATACACCAATCAGCTATAAGATTATGACTACTGACAGGTGGTAAGCCGACTGAGGGATTGTGATGCTTTGGATAATGTTCTGCTGGGGGCAAACTTTGGGTCCTGTCATCCATGTGAATATTACTTTGACACATACCACCTTCCTAAGCATTGTTGCAGACCATGTATACCCTAATGGAAATGGTATTCCCTAATGGCACTGGCCTTTTTCAGCAGGATAATGCCCCCTGCCACAATTCAAAAATGATTGCGGAATGGTTTGAGGAACACAATAACAAGTTCATGGTGTTGACCTGGCCTGCAAATTCCCCAGCTCTCAATTGAATCGAGCATGTGTTGGAAAAAGAAGTCAAACAAACTTACATGACTTAAAGGATCTGCCACTAATGTCTTGGTGCCAGATACCAAGCACACCTTCAGAGGTCATGTGTCAAAAATCACAATTAAATCTCTAAATGCATAAAACATGATAAAAGTGTCAATGGAAATGACATGAGCATGTTCCCATGAATACTATTGGTTTCTTAACATGATAGTGTGGAGTTTATCTGTGTCTACATAAAAGGGAGAGGTAAACTATGGAGAATAGTCCAGTAATCAGCTGTATATTTACAAGGTGAAGTCAAAGAAGAGGGCATACTCAATGAATAAAAGTATGGATGACAATGTAGCAAATGATATTCAGTCATTTAGAAAACTGTGCTATTCATTTATTTGTCCCTTCAGGTTCGCAAATATTTTAATTACCCATGTATTTACCATTAGTACTAGCCTTTAAGAAAACAAAAACATGTATTAAACTATCTTAACCAATTCACTAAAATAATAAAGTAAATAAAAACATATATTTCTTTCCTAAACCCCCCAAATATTCCCAAATGTATAATAGTAGCTTTACAATTCAAGATCTTGGCTAAGGCGGCACATGAACCAATTGATCTTACACAAACTGAGAAATTTTAGGTAAGCTTTTGTAATAACACAAGTACCTGACAGCAATCATTTTCAGTCATGACGAGAACATTAGTGCCAGAGGGGGTATTAGAAAAATAGTAGTGTTTTAATGGTGACACTGAGACATTTTCAGTTAATATGGAATGTGATGGCAGATAACAGATGTCTGAACGAAGAAAATCTATAGGGAGAATGTAATAATCTATTCTGCTCTTACCATCGAAAATACAGATAAATGCTAAATGAACTTTGAAAGTTAAATGGAATTAGATTGTAGCATTTCTTAAGGGGCGCTGTGATAACAAGAATCTTCATATAAGGTATTTATCAATGATTAATGATATGATTAGAATTTAAAACAAGTTGCATTGTAAAAAATATATGAATAGAATTTAAAATAACTCACATTACGATGATTCCATATAGGCCCCATATTAAAGCAGAATGCATATTTTAAATCACAGCTTCAATTATGTGTTTTAAATACCTCCCACGTTATGATTTTCTAAACCAAAATACACATTTTTGTAGTTTTAGATTTATATTGTCAAATTATGGTGGATCTACCTTACCATAAATAAAAACTGAATAATATCTGGAGTTTAAAGGCCATGTCTCAACATAGTGCCGGTGTTTAAGCGATGAATGACTCTATTTTCCCTAGAAACTAAAATCTAAAAGGATGGTCCGTAAAGAAATACATTTGAACACAAGAACTGTGATATATATATATTTTTTGTGATAATGTTACACTTACCACCTGAATTCATTAAGGTGAAACGCGTTCGGTGGCATTCCAAATGTGGAAATGAGAGGGAACACTGGATTAGCCCATTGTATACTAATACCTAATGCAAAGACTAACTAACAACATATCATATTTCTGTCTCAATAATGTTTTAACTCGCCAGTCTTAGCATAGAAATTTACTAGACATTTATTGCAATCTAATTTTCAGGAGCAAATATGCACATTTGCATGGGTTAAATACATATCATACATGTACATTCTCTTTTATAAAAGTCATTGCAAGCAATGGCATTTGTAGACTGAGAAAGGTATTATTAAAACTGGCGCAAATCTAAACTACAGGTTTGAGGTCCTATTTTTTCTAAAAATTGAAACAAATCCTGGGGAAATCCTGTATTTTTTTGCATATTTTTGGTTTAGTACTTGAGTCTTTACCTGATTAATCCTATCTATCAGGATTATTATAAACCCTAAGCATACAAAATCTAATCTTCTTTAAAATTATTTGACAATTTATTTGAAAATCCATTTTTATAACTATAACTTTTTTTTATAGACAATAATTATTAATATTTAAATTACAAAAGTAGATTTTCTGAATTGAGGAGATATTATCTATGACAATACCTTTCAGACAATAAACATTTATTCATAAAACATTTTGCCAGTAAGGTTGTCACAGACCAACGAAGAGGTGTTTCTAAAATTTTTTAGTTTATCTCATACCCAGTATGGTCTTATCATGTTGTTAGGTTTGTAATTTTTAACCATGGGAGCCAAATATCTTTATATTTCATCTGTACACCTCTACTTATATAATGGCCTTCCTCCATTTTACACTGGAATTGGATCTGAGAAGCTTCCTAACAAATCTTTCCTGTCCTCTTCCAGTTCCTTGCTGTGCATATCTTGCATGCCATCAGGATCTGAATCATGAAACATGTTTGATTCCATGTGCCTCTTAGGAATCCAGTATGAAAAAGGAAGATCTGTGGGGAGAAGCGAGATCTCAAAAAGGTTGGAAACCCCTGATCTAAACCTTTTATGTTTTGTAATCCTAATCGACTCTGTGTAGGAAGTTGTCATTTTATAAATATACTAAACACAATTTCAGAAAATTTTAGTGTAGCGATACTAGTGTAAATAAACTATCTTACAAATATGACAAGGTAAGATAAATAGAATGTATTACAAAGATGCTACGCAAATGTATAATATTACTTGAGCTAAATGAAAGCATGGTTTGATGGCATTTGGCAGTCCCTTCTGGACGTAGTAAATAAAAACAAGCATTCTATGATTTGTATGATGTCTAGTCAATTGTTATGGCATGAGGGATACTAAGAGGCAATTGAAACAATACTTCAAATAGCTATTTGAAGATAAACAGAACCAAATTTAAACTGGTTGGACATTTGGATAAATTCACTAAAATAAAGCCATGTATTTCAAACCCCTTTCAATATGTATTCATGCAAAAGCCATGAGTTGAACTATGTTAAATTGGGGAAAGACAGAGAAAAGTCACCTGTCAATCTATTATCTTTCTATGAAATATCATTTTTGAACTACTGACATCTTACTCATAGGTATCTCATTCAATGCCACCCAAACTGCAATCCAAGTGCCTCTCGCCCTTGTACAGAATGATCACAAACTCCAACATCTCTAAAACTGAATGAAAGTCCCTTGGCTCATATTTTTCTTTCTTGATTGCAGTGATTACTGCAACCAACGTCTTGCTCATCTTATCTGTGATGCATGCTAATGGACATGTTAATGGGATTTAACCATCAGAAGGATTTTGACTACATTCATATTTATGCATATTGTGCAGACAGTTCACACACAGTATGGGCAATACTGCAGTCAACTCAATTAGTATCAGAAGTGGTTTTGGAGGTTTTGACTTATTCAATGCGTTCAATAATGGTGGCAAAAAAACAACATTTACCTTCCTTAGCCATTATTCTTCTAACAAATTGCTATGCTAGAGACCTCAAATTGGCTGGCTCATTTGAGATTCAATTTAAAAACCTGTTTTTATTTAAAAAGTATAAAAGTATATATATATATATAATCTCATTACCAACAACATGTGGCTACTACAGGACTTCTCTATGGCTGTCTCAATGTGATATAAAGTCATACCATGTCCTATTAAATAATTCCTTAGTTACAGACCATTCAGAAAATCTTCACAAAAAAAAGATTTTTAGTAAAGTATAATAACCAGCTGATTATCTTTACTTCCTAAAGCCATGTACTTCGGTCAGATTTAACCTTATTGAATCATGTTAATCTAAAGTTATTTATGTACGAATATCTATTTTTACAATGTATGTACATTGTAATTCATTTAATGTCATAGAGGATTTACATCTGACAATCTATATTCTCTTCTGAGTATGCTATCTTTCATTGTTTGTAAACAACTTCCTTTTGTCTCCACTCAGAAATTTAATTATGACTTTTTACTCTCCCACATAACGTCCTTAAATGCTATAACTGTTTCTATAATGTACATTGATTTTCGCTTTCCTGCATGTCATTAGAGCACATATAATTAGTTTCACTGTCAGAAATATGATGTGTTGACATACATCTATCTTAGATTTGTGGACTGAACATTGTGCTATAAAACTGTACTCTACCATTCTGAACATGGACTGTCTGAGATTGCACCTGCCTAATATGTTGTACTGATGTGTGTTAAAATAAAAAATGACCCCACCCCACTCAATTGTGCACCTACACATGTAGAAGGTAATCTTGATGAAACATATTTCAGACTCATGGGAGAATCCATAATAATAAAAACTCACTAAGCTCTTTCAAACTAACTGTCTCTGCATAAATTTATGTTTGCTCTTTGGTGTCTCATAACCATGTGTGAGAATCTGTGTGACAATTTTTTCAGGGCTTTTTAAAAAAATATCAGCAATAGTGATACTTATTGTCAACCCATTGTTGCAAGGAGTAGACTGTCCCAAGTCTTTACACAGACATTGTAGGTAGTACAATAAAGAAATATATATATGGTACAAGTGTGGCTAGTTAACTATACATCATGCTCTTGCTAGCCTGATACCATTTTTTTCTTTTCTTTTCTTTTTATAGTGAGTTTTTAAAGGGATTTAATCATGAACTATATTTACTTGAGATCTTTTGAGGGTTATCTCCTCTTGTTAGCTAACCCTTTATTTTAGTTACCCCTTTGACTCAATTAACATAGCGTTTAACTTTAGTCCTTCCTATATTAGTGATTTTCCAACCCAATGTACTAGGATTCTGCACACCATATGGCACCAGACACTTGCATAAGCCAATTGTACAGTGCTGTAGAATATGATAGCATTCTTTTATTGTCATTTTTAATGCTCCTCATGTCCTATTGAGCTATGCATTAGTGTAAACAAAAATACAAATAGTAGGGGACATAACAATATATTCATACTTGAACAAGTAAGGAGGCTTAATTATTTACCATTACACTGCTAGTACCAATACTACTACAAATAAAAATACAACAAAACACATTCCTGTTACATCATGGAATTATAAAATACATAATATTGACTATATTACTGGAGTTTGCTCCTGGTCTCACTAGCACATATGTAGTTAATGCTGTGATTTCAGAATTATTACTTAATGATAAATATTTTGTAATAAAGTAATTTGAAATGAATTAGTTCACAAATAGACTCAGAAAAAGCAAATCACCATTAGAATAAATCTCTTTTTAGTGATTCATGTTAGTTGTTTTTTCATTTGTTAACTGGAGAAGGAACACATTGCACCTGTATAACAGCATGAGGCTTCTTGTCTTTAATGCTTAAAAATTGTGTTTTATTGTTTGCTTCCTGTTGCTTCTCAAATGTAATTTTAATCACCTTTACTACCAGCCACACTAATGGATTATAGCTACATTTCTTCTTTCTGTACTGATTTTCATTGTACCAGTGCTGGAATTTTTAGATTGTATGATTTAGTTTACAAAGAAAAATAGAATGTGTCGGCAGATAAGATCCATCCGGTCCATCTAATCTGTCCAATTTTCTAAATACTTTTATTAGTCCCCAGTTCCCTATCATATATCTAGGATAGCCTTGTGCCTATCTCATGGATGCTTAAACTCCTCCACTGTGCTTACCTCTACCACTTCCGCTGGAAGTCCATTATATCCACTACCCTCTCAGTAAACTAATACTTCCTGATATTACTTTTAAATAGTTGCCTCTCTAATTTTAGACTATGTCCTCTAGTTGTGGTAGTTTTTCCTCTTTTAAATATACTCTCCTCTATTACTGTGTTGATTCCCTTTAAGTATTTAAATGTTTCTATCATATCCCCCTGTTACATCTTTCCTCCAAGCCATACATGTTAAGATGCTTTAACCGTTCTTGGTAAGTTTTAATCTTTAAACCATGAAAAAAAGATAAACTATAGTACATTTTCTAGAGCCAGCTATGTCCTTGTTTAGGGGTGATATTTTATTGGTGATGAATGGCTATTCACATTAAACACTCAAAGGAGGACAGCTGATCATCTTCACTGCAAAAGCAACTATAGACATGAATGCAGCTTGAGATCATCAGCAACCTATGGTAATGGGAGGAGGTTACTTCACAAACCATAGTGCGTATCAAGGTTGCATTAATCATTTAACATTGCTTTAAGTAGTTGCAGCTTTTGTGTGCAGCCTTAAGTAGTTATATTAGTTAACAGTAATTATTAGTTTCAGTTTATAAGTATAGTTATACAATTAGATATTGCTATTAGTTATAGTAGTTAAGTTGTATATATGCTTGGCTGTTGTATATTTTGGAATTATTTTGTGTTTATTATTACTATCTCCTCAGCACAACTAAGGCTATCTCAGTTGAGTGTTGCTTTGTACTGTATTACAAACAAGCCATATCTGCTAGCTTAATAAGTGTCATTCGTTATAGTTCTACATGCCTTATTCCATATAAAAATCTGTTTTAGAATATGGAACATAGACTAAGCTATGCAAATAATGTTATCAGGCATTATGGAAGTGTTTCTTTATGAATAGTTATGGCAAGCAAAGAGATATACGTCACATTAAAGAAACATATTCAAAGTTATATACATTTCCAATAACTTAAACATTGAAAAATAATACAAATGGTTTTTAACACATTAAGCATCAACTGTGTAGCACAAAAAATCCCCACAATGGAGAAAAAATCCCGGGCTTCTGCAGCTGGCAATTTAAAGTAAGGAGTGTTACCTTGATGATTAAGAGTCAGTAGACTCGAAACGCGTCAAGTGTTTCTGTCCATTTTTCTGTTGTGTTGTTGCCCAGGATTACATTATCATGTATTTATCACATGAACTGGAGTGTCAGCCTTTTTTTACGTATCAATCTCCTTTGTATCAACTGTGTAGGCCAGACCTTTTTTAATGGAACAATAGCAGCTAGAAGCCTATAATCAATATGAAATTGATATGAAATATCAACATATATCAAACATTGAGGTATTGGGGATTTAATGGTGTCCGTTAAGTGGTAAAGGGCATTTTCAATTCAATGCCCCCTCTAAACCAGTTAACGGGTGTGGTAAAATCTTAAAAAACGCTAAATGAATTTGGACAGTCCCTGGTCCCATTCAGTTATAGTAGGGGTCAGAGGCATTTGACCAGCCCCTTGCCCCATTTATTTATAGTGAGTACATTTCCATCTTCTGTAACTATGCCTACATTTCCTTTTATACTATAAACTTGTTAGAGCAGGCCTTACTTTACCGTTCTAAAAACAACTTTTATGTGCAAATTAAGATAGGAAAGTCACCTCTTAAGTATTCCTTCATTTAGATCAGGAATCAGCAGTGAGCGACACTGCACTGACCACTCCTTTCAAGCAGTTAGATACTAAAATATATTGCACATTGCAGTAATGCTTGTAACTGGAGAGTTCTGGCAAGAGGTATAGAGGGGCAATTGCCCCCTGGGATGCTCTCTACCCTACCTCAATGGGCTGGACAGCACCACATCTAATTGTTTTGTCTATCAATATTTGTACCTTAAATGTCTCTATATCTATCCTCCCTGTCTATCTGTGTCTGTCTCTGATTATAACAAATGGGCTGATTAATTTGCAAAATGGGCCACTAAATTATTTCTGCCCCCAATGGCCAAAAGTTGCCAGCTCTCCCCTGGTTTGTAGACCTAAGGACTAAAGGTATCACAAGTTGGGCCATAAACTCTACATACTCCTACCTATATGCATGGACTATCTGATTATAGAAATGTGCCTAATGGTGAACCTACATGCCATTCAATGCCATTATGGGAATTACGTTACATTTTATGCGCTTACTATCCAAAAATACTGTATATAACAGCACACATTTGATGGCTTACTCAATAACGAGAGAATTGCAGGGAATTGAGATAGGAATTTTGAACTTTAAGCAAATTGGAAAAATATTCCAATGTAGCTAAATGGATGAATTTGTCCAATTCAGCTACTTTGGCCTTCCGTTTGAAATTCCCATCTCAATTCTCTGCAATTCTCTCTTTATTGACTAGACCCTTTAGTGAAAGGCTCAATAGTTCTGACTATATACATTCGTTCTAAAATTCTCACCATTTTTTTCACTTGATATACGTTGTACAATATGAGAGCAAGCTGCAAAATGTAATCAAAACAGTCTTATTATAAGAATAAAACACCATCTGTCATTAAGAGGTTAATAAAATAGGTTTTAATATACAGTAGTGTGAGAACTCAATTAAAAATGAATAATCTAAGCATATAATGTGACAACGAGATACATACTTAAAATATAATTCATAATCATTGCCCATATTCTCAGTTCTGAATACTATGAAAATTAGGAGCTAATTAACTTCATTTTAAAGTAAGCAAAGATGCATAAAAGATAAACTGCATTATAGAGGAGAGATTTACTTTGCAGTTTTTGTGTGTTGTGTAGTAATTGTTTCAAAGTGATGCTCGGGCTTCTTTTTCATTCAATACAAAGCAACCAAGCTAAGGCATAAACAGTTGGATGTTCTCACTTAACTGCTGATCCATCCAGTGAAGTTTCATTAGGGAGCCATGTGCATTTGCAAAGGATGAATGATTTCATTAGCAGTGAGACTAATAAACTTATGAAAGTTAATAATGTGAATATGTTTGAGTTGAAATTATGCACAAAGGCATTGTGCTTGAAAAAAAAGTGAATTTCTAGTATGACAACTGAAATGAATATGGCTAAGTAACGCAGTTCATGTCTTTTGTCACAATTCATTTTAGTTTCTTTTTTCAAATGTATTCTTTATTCAGCATGTTATATAAAAAAGTGAAGTTACATTAAATAAATTCTAATAAATGCTGTGCATGTTTTTTCTTTCTATATGAAATAAAATGTACATGCATATAACAAACAACAGCCAAACAAAAATGGATTCATTCATTTTTTCTTTAAGCAAAGATGTCTAGTCATTTAGATATTAATGGCAGTTAAAATCACAATTGCCAGAAACTGGAAAAGCAATGAGAAAATCAAGTGGTCAATGATAGTGACACAAATTAGACATCAATGCTTGAAGGAAAAGGGCTATCGTACGGCCAAACAGAAGTAGGCTAGCTTCTTTGATATTTGGGAACAGTGGCTGAGTATTTCCAATTATGAATAGGAAGGTGGGGGGGGGTGGGGAACGGGCAATTGGGTAAAATATGGGTCAGATGGGGAGGAAGAATAGGGGGGATGTTGGTGCCCTGATCAATTGATCAGTAGATCAGTAGAACAGTAGACTGTTTAATGGATTGAAGAGAATAACTGGGTGTCCGAGATGGGGGGGTTCCTGAAAAATATCCCAATTATTTGTTATTTGTTTCGTCATTTTAAATGTTTGTAAAAGGGGGGGGGGGGAGAGGAAAGGATCGAATATATTAGTATTTAGTAGAAATAACCTAGAAATGTACTCTTTGACCTATGGTTGGCAATCGATTATTATCCCACCCCAACCATCGAAATGTTCATGTACACATTTGTAGACATGCAAGGGTACAAATAAGAAGGATAATATAATTGAAATAATGATAATGATCACTGCCCTTGATGGGAATGCACTTAGTGGGATTTATGAATGTTTCCTTGTCCTTCTTTATGTATATGTCTATGATTTTTATTGTCTTTTGTATGTTTATAATAAAATTAAATTTTTTTTAAAAAGTATTCATTCACTCAAACATATACAAGACACAAACACAAAAGGATCCTGCAGTTACTATCATCAAAATTATTATAGATAATGTACATCCACAGAGTTAAGTCGTAGCCATATTAAAAAGGGAACCTCCTTAATCATCTGTCCCAATAGTTAGGAAGTTAGCTTAACTATGTACATTGTATAGTCACAATTGTGTCTTGACCATGTGCCATGTAATAGGTTCATAGGTTTTCCATTTTTTGTCAATCAAAAATTTTATTGACGTGAAGATATGTATTAATAGGGGGAGTTCCTCCCTATTAGTTTTAGACAAACTGATATGTAAGAGAGCTCTTTCAGGAGTCAATGTCCACTCCACCCCAAAATTATTTATGAATTTATAGATAATATTTTTTTCCAGGTGCTATCTATAATAGGGCATCTCTATCAAACGTGCAGCATATAGCCTCTAGCTTGTCCAAGTCACCAACAGGCTGAAGGGAGTATACATTTTAATTAAAATATAAGGGACTAAATACCAACGGTTCATCAGCCTGAACTGTACTTCATTTAGGTTCGAGCAATGTACCTGTGTATATGTAAAATCAAGTGCTTGATACCAGACCTCCTTGGGAATAGTAACCTCCAGATCCTTTTCCAATTTTTTAATTGCAGATGGAGCGTACTTTGGTGTCTTCCCAATACTAGACCCAATCACAGAAGGGCTGAAAAATATCTGAATCAAATGAACGTTGAGTTGAACATTGAGCAGCAATTCAGATCTGCTTGGAATAAAAATCTGTCAAAACTGCTTTTCTTCCATCTTGGCTTACCAAAACAATAGAAAGTCCATGTGGATTATCCATTATCTTTTTGTTCATCCCACATGAGAAGAACCTTCAAGCATTTGAGTATATATATTTTTTGCATTTTCTGTCTTGTTTTGTTCACATTGATACATTTACAGATATTTACTAGATATTATATTGAACATGTATTAATAGTATGTTTTGCACTTATTATTCAATATATGCATGTCACCTTAAGGGCATTCACATTTTGTTATTTTTTTTTTTTTTTTTTTATTCACTTTTATATACAAGTGTCTATGAACTGTGCGCCGGATAATTCCTTGCTTTTTCATAGAGGCCACTACTGCCTGAAAGTGGAAACACTTTTTGATTAATAACATTATTAAAATAGTATTTTCAAAAGAACATATTAATCTCATATGAGATTGTTGGTTTCTTCTGGAAATGTTCTCAGCTGTATTCCAGTCTATCTAAAGGCCTTCAAAATTACTTTGCCTCAATGACACTCCATTCTGCAATAAGTTATTTTACCTGTTGGCAGCACTTGCCTCTCCAGCAATGCTAATATGATGCCCCTGCACTTGGATTGGAACACTGATAATCCAACCCAGTCCAACCTCATGTGCCAGATCTCGCGTGATGTTGCACGCATCGTGCAGCTCATATATCTGTAACAGGACTGCAAGGAGAGATCTCTCTCTTGCAGCCTTGGTTGAGTTCATGGGTGCCTGTGTTAGCTCCATTTTCATCAAACAAAGATACAAGCTGCTTGAGGTCAGGTGAGATTGCACACATGAGTGTGTACTTCCAAAGGCTTGGGTTGGATCATCAGAGTTCTGAACCAAATGCATGGGTATCATGGCAGTGCTGGCTTTAGAGCTAACACTGCTAAAAGGTAAAATAACTAACAATTTTAGATAGACAGCATGTCATTTAAAGTTACAATGGTAAGATAGGGGTTATGAAATTTGTTTTAAAACAAGTATTTGAAGTATGACAGATGTTCTTTAAATGATACAGGTGGATAACTGGGATACTCTGCACCATAATGGAGCATCTAAGGGGCAAAGAAAATATTCAGACCTTTTGATGGACTGATGGACTGGAATACTGCTGAGAAAACAATGTCCCCACTATACCAAATATAGAGTGAACTTTCCATGTAGTTGTCTCACATAAAGTAAGATTGTGATTAGGGACATGTCGTGGGAAATTTGGCATATTTTGTTTCTGCAGGTCTGGAGGAAATTACTCGAAATCTGTCATATGAATCAATAAAAAGACAAGAAAGCAAGTACTTTGAATGTATGTACTTTATTTGAGAGCACTCTGCATACCCTACATTTTTTTATTTACTATACACCATGGACTAACCGCTATTCTAGTCACACATGACTTGCATTTATTTTACCATGAATGGCACTGGAAATGTGATTAATAAACAGATCATTATGTAGACTATATTCCGTACTCAAATAGTGATGTAGAAACACAAATTGTAAATAAAACACTTATTTTAATGGCAAGTTGAATGTAGGGATTTAATAAATATGAAAGAAAGTTTTTTCCCCTGTTTACTGATACTGATCTGATTGACATTCCCATGAGTCTCTTCAAGGCCCATTTGACTTCCGTTCTGTTTACACAGCCTATTTTATCATCACTGACTTGCTAGCAGCATCAATCATAAAATTATTTTTAATCAAAATAGGGTTAAACTAATATTGCCAGTGCTACACACATATTATGGAAAGAAGAAAGTGAAAAATACAATGTTAACTTTACCTGACACTGTTACTTTGCATTTTAAACAGGTCTGTGGTTTTTTTTTGAACTCCAAATGTAACATCTAATCACTCACTTTATAATATCAACACATAGATGGTAGTGTTTGCCAGCAAGTTAACTAAAGCCGTTAAAAACCATTGCATGTGTGCACTGTGTAAATCCATTGCAGAGATGATCCAACAGCTTGCTTATGCACCTATTTGGCTTAGGCTACAAAATTAGAACAGCTTTTCTCTTCTGGCAGCATCACGCAGTGTGGTGCTCCCTGGAGTGATAAAGAAAGTGTATCAAACCAGATTCTGCTGTAAGGAAGCCTGCTAAGTTGTTATTTCCATGCTGTAGCACTTGATATACAGTATAAGGTAATACTGGAAAGAGCACAATAGAAAAACATATGGCATCTACATAACATGTAACATTAATAGCATTATTTATTTTAACACAACATAATGCATTGCTGATGACTGAATCCTCACTCCCAATATTTATAGCATGCCATGCCTTCTAGAAACACAAAATAATCACCAAAGCATTTCTGATTTGCATGAGGCTACAATAAATGCTTTAATCGAGGCATAAAAAAAATGACACATTCAAAGGCACTTCTGCATTTATGGGTTGGACCCGTGTTTTGTCTTCTATTTTCACATTCTATCTTTTCTGCTCTCTAGTTTTTCCTCCTGCCATAAGGTTTATTGTACTGATTGTCTCAATATGTTATGTTACTTAACCCCTTAAATACCAGGGATTTTCTGGTCCAAGGATTACAGCGATTTTTTCATTTTTGATATGTGGTCGTTTAAACCTATTTTTTTACCCAAACAAGTCATATGTTGTTAGTGCTTTCCTTGGATACTATATACATGTACATATATAATCTACAATTTAGTATTTAAAAATACAAATAGAAGGGGGAAAAACTTGTTTTCACTATTTTTATAATAATATTCTACACAACTAGTACAATGCTAACACTAACCCACTTATGCAAAACTATTTTATTTGGTAGTAAGTTAGTAATGCTATGGGTAGACTTTTTTACACAGTCCTCTATATGGCACCATTGAGTTTCTTATTTGCTTTAACAGATTATTACATGGATGTTTGGAAGATTCTTGGATCATTGGTTACTTATGAACTTGTATTTCAACTTCTGTTAAACTTATTCACATTTCTTTTTTCATATGAAATTATGAACATCATGATTTTTCTTATATTTCCCCTTTATCTAGTAACACACACCTATGATTATCCATAGATATTAAGGAAGGAAGAGACAGGGGCGGATCCAGAGTCTGATCTCGGGAGGGGCACATGTCCGTCTGTCTTTTCCTCTCTCCCATGTCCGTTTGTCTTATCCTCTCTCCCATGTCCGTCTGTCTTATCCTCTCTCCCATGTCCGTCTGTCTTTTCCTCCTTCTCATGTCCTTCTGTCACGCTCGTCTCCCTTCCCATGTCTGTCGCACTCCTCTCACTCCCTGTGTCCCTCTGTCTCTCTTCCTTCCATGTCCGTTTCTCTCCTCTTCCTTCCCATGTCCGTCTATGTATCCTCTTCTTTCCCATGTCCGTCTGTCTCTTCTCTCATTTCCCATCTCTCTGTCTCTCCTCTCCCATCCCATGTCTGTCTGTCTCTCTACCATCCCATTTATGTCTCTCTCTTCTCCCTTCCTATTTATGTCTCTCTCCTCTCCCTTCCCATGTCTGTTTGTCTCCTCTCCCCTTCCCAAATCTGTCTGTCTCTCCACTGCCATCCCATATCTGTCTGTCTCTCCTCTGCCATCCCATGTTTGTCTGTCTCTCCTCTGCCATCCCATATTTGTCTGTCTCTCCTCTGCGAACCCATGTCTGTCTGTCTCTCCTCTACCATCCCATTTATGTCTCTCTCTTCTCCCTTTCCATGCATGGCTCTCTCAGCCAATTTGCCCAATAATATGCCAGTGTTAGTTGCCATTTAATATGCCCCAGCCAATTTGCCCAATAATATTCCAGTGTTATTTGCCATTTAATATGCCCCTACCAATTTTCCCAGTATTATTTCAGTGTTATTTGCCATTTTATACGCCCCAGCCCATTTGCCCAATAATATGCCAGTTATTTGCCATTTTATATGCCCCAGCCAATCTTAATGTCCATAAAATGTGCCTTTCCTGCCAAGAAAAACCCGTACCCCAAATCTTTATCTGCACTTACACAACTTTCGGTAACTTGCATGTTTATTTAAATTGAGCATAAATATGTCCTGCATTTGTCAGTGCTGAATCTTGTTTGCCACCAGAGTAATAATGAGGGTAAGGTGATTGAGGCTCTAGCTTTAGGCAAGCACAATTTAACGTGCAAGACTAACCAGACCAGAGCATGGGATATGATACCATTTTACTGCACCCCAACCCAGAATGCAGTAACCTGCATGGATGGGAACAGGTTTCTAACGGGAAGAGTCAAAGTCCTACAATTCCCTCAACACCACTAGTCACTAGGGAGGAACCCATAGGGGAAGTGACAGTGAGAAAAAGATCTTCCCACCTAGTTGATCATCCCAAGACCAGGTGATACTGATTTCATTTTTCTGCAAAATAACTTCTAAGAAACTGTATCGAAGTGTGTACAATTGTCTATTCTTGCCTCAGGCATAGAAAGATCCAGCTACGACTCTGATTGCCACTTCCATAATTTGTGGAATTTGTCCAAATTTCTCCATGGAAAGAGTCTGTCATTTTGTGTCATTGGTTAACATCCAAATATAACTTTAAGCATATCATGATCATTAATAAAGATGATCAAAACTTACCCTAACTGCCCTTGATTCTAATTTGTATGTTGTATTATATCATAGAAACATAGAAACATAGACATATCAGACACACATTAGCAGACTCCATCACCAAAACAGGGTAAAATACTGAGAAATAGTGAATATTTTATACTAATATCTAGTATTTCAGTGAAGTAGGTAAAGTCAAATATCTGCTAGCTAGTTTATATACTCTAATAAAAAAAAAACACCAGTAAGGAACACGTTGGAAGATAACAGAAGGGCATTTCTGTTTGTTCACATTTGAAGGACAGATGATAAGGTCAATCTATGTATTTTCTAAATACTTGCAGCTACTGAGCAAAAAAAAAACAAAAAAAAAACAACTAAACTATGCAGTATTTCTTTCTCATTTACAACAAAATACAATAATATCAGATACATTACTACCAATTATGATCTGTTCTTAATTATTTTTTAAAGATGAAAAAACATGATTTGGCTTTCAATGCAATCCCAACTCATTATTATCTGCTTATAAATAAAGCAATATTATCTAGGGAATATCTGCCAGATGAAACTGTAAACATGTTTGTGATGTTTTTGGAAACTGTCATTTGATTGTCAAAAAACAGAATACCTATCATTATAAAGAGACGTGAACAGCCATTCCAGTAACCAGTTAAATACTTTTACATGAGCATTAATTATTTAGATTAGTGAAAATAAACTAATACACTTAAAACAAAATGCTACATGCATTTTCTATGTGTTAGAGGTTGAAGTCGGGCAATGAAACTTTTTATATTCATAACATATTTTTCTTAAAACAAGACTTTATTATTTGGGAGCAGGTAAATGAGAAATTTGTATTTGAACAATTATTTTTATTCCATAAAATTAATCTGTTCCATCCATAGACCTCTTTGCCTTAGAATCAAAAACATAGATAATTTTTTATGTGCTGATTACCTCTCTGACAGAACTCAGACTCCACTCAATAGATAGTCTTTGTACATGCTCAGGTGTTGTTTCACTCCTTCACAGAAGCTGCCTTTTTGCTTTGTACCTTTTTATAATCTCATCTTGGACACAAACAAAAACAAGCAGGCCTTAGTCTCCTTTTAAAGCTGTCTTGGTTCAGTTGTGCATTGCCTGTTCTTTGAGCCAGTATTCTGAACCTTGGCAGTTTTCCCATTTGCTTTTGGAACTCTTGAGCTACCTCCTTCAAATCTTTAAGAAGTTCTCAAATCTCACTTCTTCAAAGAAGCTTACATTTTACACAACTAAAACAGTCACTATGTAACTTTGGCCAGATACACCTGATTGTCAAAGTTCCTGTTGTAGTTTTGCACTGTGTTAGAGCCCTGTTAGGAACCTTTCCTAATTCCTGTTAAAGGGTTTTATCTGTTCCCTGTTTGTTTGTTTGTTTGTTTATTTATTCTTCTATTCTGGTCCATTCTGATCTTCCTGCTGTTTATTGCTTTCTTCCTTTCTACATTTTTAGTGTTGTCTTTTATTTTGTTTCACTGCTCCTATAAAATGTACCCCGTCCGTTTGTGCTTTGTTTCAGTTTGCTTCAAGTTGTGTAATCCTCCTGCAGGTAATTCCTGTGTGTCTGTCTAGTGTCAGTCTTATAGATTCAGTTTAATAGTTTAATTAATTTATTATTAGTTCTTGGTTAGGGGCTTACCTGATTGTGAGGTATATTGATGTTGGTAGACAAGCTTAGAGATAATGGCGATCAGGTGAACTAAATTCTCAGGATTATTATCTCAGAGTTCTAGGCTAGTTCCTGGATTCATGTCTATATGTTTGGTTTGTTTCCTTATTCTGTAGCCCTGTACTTTGTTTGTTTTCTGTTTATATATGTGCCTGTGCATGCGTTTAAATTCTGTTGCAATGCCCTTTGTCTGTGTCCTGTCTGTCTCGGCACTGTAGTCTCAGTCTGCAACATCCTTCTTTCCTGTCAAAGTTGTTATGTTTGGTGGCTGCTCCAGGATGTCAGAAGGGTAACTTCAGTTTCTGCCTTGTTATACTGATCCATGATCTCTGTTTACACCAACCTGGGGCCTCAAGCCTCCAGAGGGGTGCATTTATCCTGCACTAGGCCCTGTGCCTCCACCCCTGCATCATAAATCCTGAACTTGGGGGCTGAGGGTCCCATGCCACCTGGACCTTGTCTGTGACACTACATGCTGTTCTTGTTTTTCTTTATTCATTTCTGTGAACATAGTAAATCTTGTCACCCATATATGCCACCCATAAGACCCATTCATTGAGCTGATTCTGTATTTCCATGACTTAAGTCTATAATTGCACTTCCATTTTCATTTAAATAAAATATTTTTTTTTGTTTGCATTTTCATTGAATGTGCTATAGATATAACAATGTAACACCAGTGTGGGTGTCTAAATACTAAAATGTCCACTGCAGGTAAGTTTAAGTCCTCCAGCAAGAAGAACAAAGTTGACATTGGTAATACATAATAAAAAATGTAGTGTTTTTAACCATTTCACAACAAATGACGTGCCAGGCACGTCATGCAGAAATGTGCACTTAGTGACAATTTAAGTGCCTAGCACATAATACATTAAAAAGAGCAATGACAGCAACCAAAGGTAGCTGTCTTTACTATTTCAGTGTTACTGTAATGCCTCTATGTAGTATGTAAGCTAAGGAGTGACCTAAGATCATTTTAAAATGGCCGGCTGAACACGTGTGCTTAGAAAGCAAACTGAAGTTTGCTTCCTATGCACTGATTGTGTTGCTAGCAAGGCACTTAGCGAAACCAAACAAACATATCTTTTCATTGATGGTTTTTCTCTTGAGCGACCACATCAGCCAAGTGGAAGGGAACTCTGCCTGTAGAGATGGCACTTCCCTTCTACTGGCAAAAGCAACAGAAGTGATTTTTTTTCCACTTCGATTGCTCTAGAAGGCGCTGTGGAATGCTGGCACATCAGATCAGTGTGATCTGTGTGCCGACAAGTATGGCAATTGCTTATCATACAGTCAAAGGCAATATTTAGTAATATTTCCTTTGACAAGTGTAGATCTGCCTCCCTCTCCTCCCTTTAGTTTTAATGAGAGAGAGAGAGAGAGAGAGAGACAGACAGATATGAATACTGTAAGTTTTTAATTGTAATAAAATAAATAAAATGTAATACAATTTAATAACCATGGGCTTTTTTAAATGTCATTCCTATGTTTAACCCTTTCCTTGCTATTCATAACTGCATACGCAATGATCATGCACAACAGCACATTTTTTACTATCTGTGCATTTTTTAGGGGTTAATTTTTTTTTTTTTACTGTCATTCATTAAAGTATAACAAAGGCTCATGTAAGAGCTATTAACCCCTTCATTGCTGTATATCATTGCATAAGCATTGATCTAGCCGCATAAGCATTTTTTTTGCTAGCTGCATATTTATTTATTGTTATAATATAATTATATATTGTTACACCCGCTAGGGGTTAATTATACCCACTAGGGGATTACGTGTAACATAAACTTTTTTTTTTGAAGCTGTCTGAGCGCATGTAGCATCACCTAAATATTTAAGTATTCATTATTCTTGGTTCTGATGAGCGAACAACTAGTCTCAGCAGTAAAAGAATAATTCTAGAGTCATGTGTTTTGAGGAAAAATAGAGGTGGATATAGAAGGTGACTAGAGGTGTAATAGAAGTGAATAGAAGTCAAGATAATTGATTAGGTTAGAAAGAAGGTGTACAAGGATAGCCGGAAGGTGCCAAGGACTGACCCTTGTGTGACACCTACAGAAGGTGGAGCGAGGATGGTGTGCCAGTGAATAATACAGAAAAGAGCATTCAAAATGGTACTACTCAATCCACAAAAGAGCTTATGCCAATCAAGGACAACCTGTCTAAAATTAGGGCCAACAATGCAGCAGAGGGATTAAAGAGGATAATTATGGAGAAGTGGAGTAAATAATTTTAAACTGTTTCAGTGTCAAAAGACTAAAAACACATTTAAGAAAAACACATATCTCTCCCACCCCCTTTTAATATTTACAAGATCATTATTATTCATGGATTCATGAATTCATTATGTATTGATCTTTAATTTGGTAATTTTTTGTTATATTTTCTTTGTTGACATGGTGCATTTTGGAAGAAATTAAAAGGACCCTAGCAAAATCCAGAGGAAAAAAACAATACCTAATTTTGAATAATTACAGCAATATAATGATATACAGGGATACATTTTGATTCATAAGAAAAATAGAAGTATGTAAGAAATATACATTTTAGACAATTCTTTGCTGATTCTTAGTTTCTATGCACAGTTCATTTTTTTCACAGTATTTTTTAGTTCCCAAAATATTGATGCAAACATACTATTATAAAACAAACATCATAGTTTATCTAGTGTATTTTTTAATGTAATGCATGATGCTAGATGAGGTTTATTTTGAAAAACTGCTCTCAATTATATTTTGAGAAAAACTATTATACAATATTATGTGCATAAAAGAAATGAACATATCTTGCATATTTGTATGCTTTAAAAGTATAAGAATATTTCTAGTAAATCACTTTTAAATTATTTTTTATTTCTCTCAGTGTATAAACTAATCAATACACACAGCATATAACAAGGCCTTAGTTTTCTCATCAAAGTCAATATTTTAAGACATATGTATTCTTTTCTCTTTAACATTACATTTAACAAGGTTGAGCTTGCTTGCAAACATCATCCCTTGTGATTGTCTTTGTGCTAGCATGCCGTTGTCTATGTTTGTCATAATAGGAAACAAGAAAAGCAAGCGTCAAGGTCATCCTGTTTCTGTAGACACAAATGTAAAGGAACAGACTCATGTTTCTTATAGGTGTGATAGCTCAGTTGGTAAATGTACTGACTGCCTAAGCCTGTTCAAACTTCAAGGTGGCAGGTTCAAATCCTGGCAGGGTCAACTCAGCCTTTCATCCTTCCAAGGTTGATTAATGAGTTCCATTGATTAGGAAATAATAACATCTATTGCTCAGCAGCTGAGTTAATTCCAAGAGCATGTGCTAAAAAGTGCTTTGAACCCCACTGGGAGAAAGGTGATGTACAAATACTTCTTAATATTATCATTAAAAAAAATCCACACTTGTAATTAACCATTGAAATGTCAGAATTACATTCCAATGCACTGCTTTCTCTGTGACACTTTTTAATGATAATCCCAGATGTGACTCTCTAGAGGACAGAAGTAAAGAGGGGGCTTTACAGTAATTCATCTCAAACTGACTAACTGTAGCGCAGCCCAGTCAGCATGGTATGAGTATATTCTTTTGGCAGCTGTATGCAAAGACTGTCTTCTAATTGTGATGACTTTTTATTTTTTTGACAGTATGTTTTAGCTTCAGGTAGAAGTGTAAGAAACCCAGTTAAGTGGATCTTCTGATTATTTGAAGCAGTCAGTAATCATTATCTCGCGTGTAGAATACCAATTGTGAAACAGGACATGTGGACAAATTAAGTAAAAGATAAAAGATAGGTCAATCTGCCCAAATATAGACTACTGTCCATACTACTCTGAATAACTTGATTATCGCTTAAATATTCAACATCATTTTATTGAACATCATTTTATTTACACAAATATGATGGATTAAAATATTAAGATAAATACATACTAGTGAGTCGGATATAGTGGAATAATATAAACATCTTTTTTCAATATATCAATCTAGATTAGAGGTTATCTAAAATTAGAAAATACAGGATAATAAAGGCAGTGAGTAGGAAAGAAAAGCAAAATACCCCTGGGGTTTTCATCTGCCATAGTAGTCATTTCACATCTCATCCATTATATAAATATGAGAGAATTAAAAAGAATGTTTTGATAGTGTAATCAAATAACAGACTCTCGAGAACCAATGGAATAAGTATGTGACTTATTATATGTATGAGAAGGAAAGCTATAGTGTGTAAAACAAACTATAAATGTTTTTATTAAAGAAACTTTTAGTTTTTGGAACACATGAATCGCTGTTGTCCTTTCATATCAGTTATTTCTCTTTAAAGGGTTAACTTGTTTTTATTGGAAAAGTAATAAAAAGTATCTCGCCTTACAGCTCTTTTATACCTGCACTCTCCAACCTCATTCTTTTCTAAGAAGTAGTATGCTGGCCTACAATTCATCAATTTAGAACACAAATTTAACAACCTACCTATCACAGTCCACTCACCCCCTTTGCAAAACTATTGCCACCACTGTATTTTCTTTTGTGTCTCTTGTTCCCCACCAACTCATAATCTTAGCTCTAGATTACAAGTTTATGACGAAAGTCATTAACCTCGGAGAGTATTTGTTTTAGCTTGAATCCCACCTTCTTCATGCTCTCTGTCAAGTGCTTAAAAAAATTGTTGCTACTTTTTAAATAAATGTTAATGTAATGTAAATTACAATAAGAGAATGAGCATATTTCAAAATAATCCAACGGCTCATTTTTACCAAACACTGCATACTCAAAGAGTTAAATGCATAGTAACATTGAACAAACTTTACATTTAAATGGTGCCTCATTTACAGATCACCAAGCTATGAAAAGGTGCGTATTGTAAACTCATTAATATGGCCATTCTGCCACATTTCATTGTAAGGTCACATCATTTGAAGAGACAGCGCATAAACATTGTTGAAATGCTTTATTGAAGGAACTGGAAAATATGCTTGTTTCAACAGACATATGAAGTCTCATAAACATTTAAATTTTTCTGTTATTCACACTCGCAAACTGTAAATGGAATATAAAAATGATACTTGGAACTATTTTTCCATTGTGCACCAAGACATCCTATGCCTTTATAGATGCTAATTTGTGAAGTAATTGTATTTGGCATTGACAAGGGCAGATTTACTAAATGGCGAGAGTGGCTTAAAATATATATATCTTGATACTTGCTCCTGGTGGAGCCAAAAACGTTGATGTATTTAAGATGATTTGAATAGTCTGAACTACATGATTCTAAATCCCTTGAGTACGTGTACATTATTTTGGATTTTGTGTGTAGCAGGGGAACTGCACCTGGGCACATGACTATTTATAATGAAGAAGTACACGACTTTTGGATTATATATATATATATATATACATATATATATATATATATATATATATATATATATATATATATATATATACATACAGTATATGTGCTTAATGTATCATAATTGTGTACACCAAGCAGTTTCTTTACTACCTGCACAGATCACATGATATCTGAATTGCGTTGAGTAGACAAAGCAGTATCCAGTGTTTCATTACATTACATTAATGTTTATTTATATGTCACTAACAATTTAAACAGAATTTGGGACAAAATTTAAAGGGGTTTTACATATTTTTTATTTTGATTGGTTTTTGTATTCTAGTTCACATGAGCTTATATGTTTCTATTGGTGTTTGTTTGCTCAAGGTCAAAGTGTCCCCCTTCTGTGTAACAAAACAAGGGTGCATAATACCTACTCTCTCACATTACATTCAAACTCTGATTCTGATATTTTTCTTTCATTTTCTTCATTTTACTGTTTAGTTAAAAAGGACAGGCCTTTCGAATCTACTGAAAATGAATGTTTAGTCAAAGTCAATAAAACATATTTTTACTGCATGAATTTATGAGGATGACAAATGCCAAACCTGAATTTTTTTCAACACGAATGAGAAACATTGAAGGGCAGAATTATGTTGCAAAGGTCAATAATCAATATGACAATCATTAAACTGGGAAGCACACAGGTATGACATAGACAGTGCATGTTTTCTTTCATTTATTAATTGCAAGTGCATCAAATTAACCCATTACCACCTGTTGACTAGAGCATGTAAATTTAACTATTTATTTGTGTTTTGGCTTTTGTTGTCTGCCTAATTATAACATTTATAATCTTTTCTAAAAAAATAAAATGTATCAATTCTGTTTTCAAGTGCATTAAATAAACAATGTCACATGTCGTTTAGGTGGTCTGTTCTTATTTTGCATGAACTGTATACATAATCATTTACCCTTATTTCTATAGTTTAAGACACAAAACTATTGGATTAGGCAATAGAATAAACATGACAAATAATGAAAGAATAAAAAAGCAGCTCATTTTCAATTTGGAAAGATAATGACCAGTAATATTATGTTGAAAAACGAAAGTATGGAACCGTTAGTCAGCACAGGAAAATATTATTATTTTTATTATAAAGTTATTATTTTTTATATTTTATTTTTTGCAGGAATATGTTTCAATTCTTCTTTTTTTTATTAAAGTATCAAAAAGTATAAAAAATGACAGTAAATAATTATAGTTACTTTGCATTCATACCTACATATTAGTGATTTATCCTTGTATTACTATATCTTACATAGAGACTTACATAGAGTTCATCACTATTACTATACAGTGGGGATGGGACAGTTAATCTCGGCTGCATAAGCGCAGCCACTTCACCGCGAGAGAGTTTGTCGTGGGATATTTCACTGTGGGACATTTCATCGCTAAAGGTGAGTTTTAATGTGTTAGAATTAGAATTTTAGTATTAGGGTTTAGGGTTGTTAGAATTAGGGTTTAGGGGGTTAGAATTAGTATTAGAGTTAGAGGGTTAATTTTAGTATTAGGGTTTAGGGTGGTTAGAATTAGGGTTTAGGGGGTTAGAATTAGTATTAGAGTAAGAGGGTTAATTTTAGTATTAAGGTTTAGGGGGTTAGTATTAGGGTTCGGGGGTAAATTTTAGTATTAGGGTTTAGGGGTTAGTATTAGGGTTCGGGGGTTAATTTAAGTATTGGGGTTTAGGGGTTAGTGTTAGGGTTCGGGGGTTAATTTAAGTATTGGGGTTAAGGGGTTAGTGTTAGAGTTTGGGGGTTAATTTTAGTATTGGAGTTTGGGGGTTAATTTTAGTATTGGGGTTTGGGGGTCAATTTTAGTATTAGGATTTGGGGGAGCACTTGGGGGGGTCATTTATTGGGGGTGTTCGTTTGTAAGGGCTTACATAGCCGCGATGAAGCAGCCGCGTAATTCTTTACCGCTGTGACAGTTCAGCGTTCAAACTGCCGCGCTGAACTGTCAGCGGTGAATCAGCCGCGATGAAGTGTCCTAGACCCTATACAGCAACATATAGGAGTACGGTCATTATTTTAGTTATATATCACCTCTGTTAATTATAGCAAGGTTTTAAGGGTAGCATATCTGCTATCTAACATTCATTTCATACTTTATACTATAAGAAAAAGTATATAGGTTTGTCAAAAAATGCAAAACATTACTACGTTACTCTGAGTTTAAACCAGAAAAACATCTCTAATTTGCCCACAAATACTCCACTTTATATATTTCGAAAAAAATATAGATGTAGTAGCTTGAGTACTAATCTTTCTCAATTGTCATTCCTACTACAACATTAATTCCCAAACTTTTAACATACTATCATTAATTCTGTGTCACTGAGAGTTTCGAACCAGGTGGACAGGTTTCAATCATCGGAGCCTGATATGTCGTTTGGGTCACAATTTCTATACTGTTTTGACTACATTTTCCAGTATTTCGGAAGATCATTGATCCTTACAGAATATATTTTTTCCATATCGGCCTGGTATGTAACTTGATCCCTAATCTCTGATAATACCGGTGTTGTAGATTTCCTCCAATGTCTAGCTAAACACACTTTTGCAGCTGATGTAATATGTATTGGTAGTGTGTTATCCTGATGGTTTACAAATTTCTAAATTGAATAAAAATTGTTGTACCTCCAGAGTAAAATTAGGTCCAAATATTGCACAAAATATGTCATTAACCGTATTTTTCATATCAGAGAGAGCCAGACAATTCCACCAAATTTGGTACATGTCTACTTTTAAGATAATTACATCGCCAGCATAGGTCAGAGGGGTTCCCTGAGAAATTACACAAACTTGACAGAACTAAGTACCAACGATGAAGTATTTTAAAAGTGTTCTTAAAAACACATTTTTAAAAGTATCCAATTGGATATTCAGACAGTGAACAGCACTTTTCGTTCTATTCCATACTGAATACCAGATATCTAAATCAAACATTTTAGAAATATTGTGTTCCCATTTTAAAATGGAAAGTGGTTTGATATTATCTCTAAGATCTTAGTTTTATATTGGCTAGTTATAAACTCATCCAGTGCTGTATTGGGCATCACTATATCCAAAAACCTCTTAATTATTATGTACAAGAATATTTCTTGAGAGGAAAGAGCGTATTTAATTTGTAAATTAGAGAAAACCCCCAATTTTCTGCTTTTCATTAAGTTCCCCAATGTGTTTATGTCATTTCTCATCCATCCCCGTAGGTCCAAGTCGGGGATATAAAACTGTAGTATTTTAATTGGGGTTGATACGCTAAGAAATTAACTTCCAAATGTATTACTTATTTTATACACGCCTTTCATTATAGCGTTTATTATAGGACTTGAAATTTTAAAAGTCTTAACCATCCAGGGAGTGATCCAGTAAAGATCTATGGGATCTATGTAATTAAGCTTAAATTTTTCATATTTAAACCAACCTAAGTCTTTGTCCGACTTCAATTTGTAGTTAAGATAATGTGACAGCATAGTATAATCGTGTAGGTCTTGGAGGTTTGGGATACCCAACCCAAATTTTTTAGAATCCAGCTGAAGTATAGACCTTCTAGTTCTTGTTTTGTTTGATTTACATAAATAGTCAAATAGAATTTCTTCCAAACTAGCTAATGTTTTTTTGGGGACAGTAAGAGGTATTGTTCTAAATAAATATAGTATTTTTGGAATAATATAGGACTTCACCACATTTCATCGACCCAACCATGTTATCTCTAAAGTTTTCCACTTTTGAGTGATGTTATATAACTTGGTGGCCAAAAGGCTGTAGTTCAAATCCACAACATTATCCAAATTCATCAATATTTTAATGTCTAGATAGTCTATCACCCTATTATTCCAGTTAAACCCATATGTTTCTTGTAGAGAATTCATTTGTTCAGATTAAATAATTGAGTGTACCAACTGAGTCTTATACAAATTTAATGTATAGTTACAATACAAACCGTATTCAGCTATAAAATGCAAAACTGCAGGGATTGATCTTGCAGGAGAGGTCAAAATCAACAGAACATTGTCGGCATAGAGCAGAATCTTATTTGACTGGATACCCACATTTACTCCTTCAATTTCAACATATCTATGAATTATTGCTGCAAGAGGTTCTATTGTAAGGGCATATAGTAAGGGGGCCAGTGGGCATCCCTGCCTTGTACCATTTTTTTTATTTTAAAGTTTTCTGAGCTTATAGATGGCCCAGAAACCTTTGCTTTGGGTGATGTGTATAGTGACAAAGTGCAGTCCTTAAAAAAACCCTGAATACCTACAGCCCCCATGATTGATGACAGGAATCTCCAGTTCACTCTATCAAATGCCTTTTCAGCATCTAAGGCTAGTATTACCGATGGGGCTGTGTTGATCCTCACCTCAAAAACAATATTCAGAATTCTACGGGTATTGTCCTCTCCTGATCGTCCCATAACAAAACCTGTTTGATCTGGGTCTATCAGATCCGGTAGAACTACTTTAAGTCTATTAGCATCTTTGATTATAGTTTAATATCCAGATTTATTAAGGATATTGGTCTGTGGTTACTGATATAACAAAAATCTTTGTTTGGTTTAGGGATTGGACATATCATGGTATGTAGTAGTTCAGATGGGAACGGTTTTCTTGCACCAATATCTTGGAACTCTTTCAAAATCAATGGGGAGATCACAGGGTCCACTATTTGGTAAAAGACAGAAGAAAAACCATCAGGGGCGGGTGATTTCCCATTTTTTAACTCTGAAATTGCTTGTCTAACCTCTACTAATGAGATTGGGATATTCAGATTGTATAATTTAAACAATAAATATAAAGTTATTGTAAAGATGGTGAGTAACCTTCCACCAGCCATAAGGGAAGCTAATATGCCAAGGGAATAATGGTGTTTTCACTTGTCAGACCACTAGAAATTCACTTTTTAGACTAGACCTCACTATTATATGGTATTTGTTTATGGGAGGAACTGACTAACTAGACATACAGTTTTATGAATGGTGAAAAAAGTGGCATAGGAAGTATAAGCTGAGGAAGTTAAATGTGAGAAAATTAAGCGTTTTTAGACGGTTTAACTTACTTAGAATACTAATATTCAAATTTCAATAAATGTATTCATTTTATAACTATTTTATAAATATTAAACATTAATATACATTATAAAGCTATTGTTTTCTTTGATCATCCGGGGGAAGTAACACAAATAATTATTATTTATCCACTTAGGTGACACTACAGACCAAACTGTTTTTTTTGTATTTGGTAGAGAAAATAGCATTCAAACTTTTTAAATGTTTGAATATACAAAAGTAAAGTTATGCAAACCTTCTGATTTTGTACCTTGCTTTGGATTACCTGTTGTAGTGGTCACTCACAACTGGTGCTCATCCATGGTGGCGTGTTAGTTGATATCATTTACTTTCTTTCTTTTGGCTTTTACAGATTCTATACCTACATTCTAAGCAAGCATCACAAGAAGTAAGCGCAATACCACGATTTAAGAATCATGGTATGGGTGCAATAGCAAGTACTTTGGTGCAATATGGGTGATGTGGCAAGTTATTTGAGTGCAATCTGGTGCACTGTGGGTGCTTTGGCAAGTCCTGTGAATGCTGCAAAGTGGTACTGTGGAGAGTTATGTGGATGCAATCTGGTGCTTTTGGTTCAATGGCAAGTGAGGTGTGAGTAATAAGAAAAGGAGAGCAGAATAACTAGAATGAAGGAGAGCAAAGGAAGGAAATAAAAACAAGAAATGCATTTTTCAATAACATATTTCCTAGCAAAACGTATTTTCCTGTAGGGGCATTTAATATTTAGGCCTTTCCTTTTTTTCCAAAGTTTGAGGGGTTGCCATATAATCAGGGACACATATTTCACAAAGGTTGCTAGAAATAACAAGAAAACCGTATTTCATATATAAATGTTTTTAAAAATGAGTTTATAAACATATATGTGTATGTTTACATATGTATGTGTACACATACAGTGTTTTATAATTGCCCCCCGTACGTTGGTCCCCTTCCCCTTTTTTGCCCCTTCCTAAATATGATTGCTGGAGATGCCAATAGTAAATGCTGTCATCACAATGCACGGTTTACCTGCTTTTTGTACACTACTGGAAAAATTACACATGTGAGATTTATATACAAAATATATCAAGTTTGTTGTGATTTCAAATAAAATTACAGTTTATCATTACAAACATGTAATACTAAAGTTACACTGAGATATTACAAAAATACTTTGGAATCCTCATGGTGTTGGTTTTGTTTTTTCTGTCCGGATTCAAAATGACTGCTGTATTCCCCTTTCGGTTTGTGTTGCTCTCAATGCTTGCTGCAGTCTGGCCATAATGTTACTGCAATCACACAATGTGTGCCCTGCCAAATGCTGTGGCCTGCCTGCTGCTTCTTCCTTATCATTTCCTCCCGCTCAAATTTCCTGAGCGGCTCCAAATCCCTTAAACTCGACTCCAAATACTCTGCTCTTCCCTATTGATTTTCAAAAGTTTCTTTTCAGTAAACACAAATACAAATGAGCATTTAATGTGTATTTGAACAAATTTGTTCAATGTGCACCAACAAAGCTTCCAATTTCCTGAACTGGCATCATTTCTAATACTTATGTGGCTATGTCTTTAAACTACAACAATAATACATTTGTAACTAATTGTCTTTAGGATTACACATTAACACATTGAAAAATCAATGGCAGAGACTGCAACTATGAAGTAATGATGTGCCAAGTATGTTTTGGGCATATATTTCCCCTTTAAATGTGGACATTTATGAACTATATGTGTTTACCTAATTTCCCCTTAATATGTTAATATGTAGGAACTGTTATATTGTGCACTATATTTCAAATATTCAATCTATTATTAATAATGTATGTTGTTCAATTACACAGTTTAAGATCTGAATATATGTTGTATTCAATGTAGAGCATAAAATAATAGCTCTTGTGCTTGGAATTGTATTTTCGGGCAAACAACTTATTTATAATCACTGTATATATGCATTAGTCCGTGAACTGCCTGTCTTTGTTTATTGATTTGTTGGGCGGCCCTGCATTTGTGAAACTGTTTTTACTGTTGGCTTATAAGTCTCTCTTTATATAATGTTGCCTCCAGTGATAACCATTAATATGCATGCAATTAAAGCAATTTAAATCACAATCAAATATTCTTGTGTTTGTAGTTTAAATAGACAGACGTATGGATACACAATTTTCCTTACTCTCTGCCACGTATCTACAGTTGTTTTAAAATCTGCATTTACAAGGTAAAAAGAATAAGATTAAATGTCCAAATCTGCTTTCCTACTTCATAAACCTCTACTCTAGATTTCGTCAAGACAATTTAATTTTTAGTTTTATTCGTGGCTTAATGCAATGTTTTAGTTCATTGCGCTTTTTGGATGTGCAGAAGCAGAGATAATGTGCTACACTACATTCATTTAATGTTTCATCAGATTTTTTTTTTCTTTGGTGTATCTACCTTTACGTTATTTTAAAATGTTTCATCTTTATCGCTTCAGTCATGAAATGTAGATTCATTAAATTACTGTGCTGGGTTAGTTCACGGCTGAAGTCTTATTTAAAATGGAGCACTGGTTAGTATATCATCTGCTTGCTACAAGGAGGAGAGAGAAAAAATACTGTCAGTTGTCTCTAACATTCTCTTTTAACAATGCGCCTTAAGTCACAGTGACACCAAACAGACAAGTTATTCTATTAATAAAGAAAGGAGAACATGTGTGCAGATATTTAATACCGAAAATGTAATAGAAGTTCATATAAAAAGAAAGTAAACGATAATTTCAATATTAAAAAATAAATAAAAAGATGTAGGGTTATTGGATAAAACATAGTGATAAAGAATCTACTATACCTGTATTGGTGTAATAAAATCTAAAAGGAAAGCAAATTAACTGTTGATTTTAAATTTTAACAATAGAAGCTTAGAGCTACACATTTTGTGTTCTGTCTGGTGTGTAATACTGGCTCTCTGTCTGCTTATTGATATGTTCTAATATGTCAACATGGATGTCAGTATCGACTAGGCTCTATCTTGTCTCTTCTAGTAGACTTCTTCAGTGCGTTCATTGCATGCGAAGAGATGACAAAAGGGAGGCAAAAGTCTGCTCCTAAACCAGACAAACAAACATTATAAAACATTTTCTAAAATATAATGCTAGCAAAATAGGTCAAAAACTATTGCTAGAGTAAGTTCTTTTTCTGAGGCACAAAAAAAGGACTTCATCAATAGTAAAATAATAATGAAATGTTGTAAGTCACGTTTCTGAAAAATGGGATCCAGTAGCAGATGAGATCCTGCTCACATGTGCAGAGCAAATCCAATAGGCACAATGCAAATGTGGTTGCAATGTACAAAAGGATAATGCAGAAGAAGTCGTCAAATATGGACCTGGTTCAAAGGAGGCTGTAGGATACGTAAGTCAGGAAAACAAGTTGACATCAATGAGATAGAATAGTAGGAAACAATGAAACCAGGATGTCATGCCAAAGCATGAGTTGGCATTCATATAATTTGTTATGTTTATGTTATAATAGCATTTATTGTAGGCTTTGATCCACCACCAGGCCTAAGCCATAAAGTGTAACTAGTAGATAGCCCTCACCAGAGCTGGACTTCGTGAGCTGGGGTCGTAAAAGGTAGTGGAGCATGTACGCTGACATTGGGTGAATCAGAGGACAACCAGAAAATATGAAATATGGGGAATGAAGGGTATGCCATGGACATGCACAATGACGTGCAAAAGATATTGGAAGTTGTAATGTTGATAAAGGGCTGCCGTGGGAACATATGGGAAATGTGGGAATAGAGTTAAGGACTGGCACATGTATTTTAGAACAAATTAATTTTAATAAATATTTCTAATAAATATTTCTTAACATGTTGTTTTCACTTTTCTAATATATAACAGTGGAGCCAGAGAGAAGAGTGTAATAAATTTAATCCTATAATAGTATTTCAGCAATGTAGGGATAAACATCAAATTATATGGAGTTTAAATCTGATGAATATCAGGTGGATACTAGGGTTACATAATCATATCACCAAGAGAATATGGAGCATACGGAAAAATACATTCTACCTATAACCCAGTCTGAATTCCTTCATACATGTCTTAAGCCTAAATCTACATTTATACCTCCCAGTGAGAAAAGTTCACATTTGGATAGAAACTCTTTACTATCAAAACCTTCATGAATTATAATACCCTAGTATGTGATTTAATTTATCACATGTAGTTGCAGTAAACAGTACATAGGGAAAACTATACGACCCCTGATGGTCTGCATTTTATAACATATTGGGCTCATTAATTTTAAAAATATAGAATGACCTGTTCCCACTCACTTCACCCAATGTCCTAAAGAGTACATTTCCAATTTCTCATTCATGACTATGGAGGCCGTTAAATCATCTTGATAAAAGGGGGATAGAACCAAGAGACTTCTCCAAAGAGTGGCTTTTTGGCTCTATCAGATGAAATCCTTGTTTCCCAGGGGCCTGAATAGAGATTTACCTCTGAACCCTTTTTTTAAATGGGTTTTGCTATTTTTCACTTGTTTCCTATGATCTGGTTGCTTTCATTACATTTTGTTTTTTTTCTAACCCGTGATTTTTTTTATGTTATCTATATTTTTTCATTCTTATTTGAGAGTCTCGTTTTTGTCAAATACCATTTCACTTCAGGGGCCTAAGTATTTTTTAATTGTTTTATATTTATAATGCAAATGTCTGCTTTATTTGCACACACTTTTAATTTGAATATACCCCAATTTGTATTATTTTTTCCCCTTACATTGCAATAGTTTTATTATTTACGCTTATACTATTTTAATGCCATTCATTTATGCCAACCCTAGTACCAGCTGGGTACCGCCATCAAAGCTTTGCTTCACTGCTATGATATGACCCATAGCCACAATACACAGCCAGTGTTGTATGTAGATGCTCTAAGTCAACAGGTGAAACCAATGCATAGAGTTAAAAAGGAACTACCTTTATTTCAGGAACTGATATGATAACAGATATTTATACAGACATAATGAGGTAAACTAGGGATGGCAACCAAATCTTAACCTGGGGGTAAACACAATGGACAGTCAGGTGTCAGATTCAGCTACATACACAGCATATTCAATTACATTAAGTTCCTAATTAAAGGACATAACATAATTAAACATCACACCTTGAAGGTACACACATTTTGAAATAACACAAAGATATTGGGTGACTCACATAAGACCAGTGAAGGAGGGTTCTGTCACATTTCTCCTCCCTTGGAAACAGACTAACACAGGAGTTGACCCCAGAGGGATTTACTCCAAAGTTAGTTGGTAGGGCCAGTTCTTCATAGCTATCCCAAAAAAAGGACCCCCCAACAAGGTGCACATGAAAGAACAGAGCTCAGCTGTCCAACTTCTGTTTCGTCTGAATACCAGATATATCGCTGGGAAGAATTGCTAACTGTACCTTCTCCCTGGAGTTTCTCAACTGCTAGGGAGAAGTCAAGGGGGTGGGGGCCCATCTGACAGTTGGTTGGGAAGTGGCCTTGGTGCCTTTGCCTTCCCAGGGACCTCATGTTGACACCGTAGTCCTATCCATCTGTATGTTATGTAGGTCCCTCAGTGCTAGTATGATCCATCATTCTTTGTCATTTCCACCTGTGGCTGGGGGTGCCACCACCCAGCTTGTGGATACCGCTAGGACTGCCAACTGCCCAACATCCCTGAGACCCAGGTGTGGAGACTGCAGCCTTATCCACTCCCCACGGGTAAGCATCCTCCGATAGGGAATCAATCATGTTTACACAATCCTGAATGGTGGAATCAATTAAAGGCACACAATTCTCAGTCCCTTAGTCCAGTTGTTGAGCACGATCAAACAACACTGTCAACACTTAGCATCCCTTTGACCCATGTGTGGAGACCAGAGTCCTGTCCACCCCTCCCGGGCCTTCATCAATTAAATGCAAAAAAATCTCTGAGTTCAGTGGTTGAGCAACATCAAACAGTACTAGTATGGGATCTGGTCCAGCTGCCCGGCATCCCTGTGACCCGAGGATGAGACCGTAGTCCCATCCACCCCTCCCAGGTCTACATCATCCAAGGGAAAATCTATTAAATCTAGGCAATGTTCCATCTCTGTAACATGCTGCTACCCTTGGTTGGATAGCTCTAGCATCTGATCTGGACCAGCTGCCCAGCATCCTTGTGGAGACTGCATCCCTATTCACCCCTCCCTGGTTGACATGCTCAGAGGTGTAATCCACTAAATTTCAAGCTCGATTTCCATTCTCACCAGCTGTCACAGATCGGCCACCCCCTATCTGTGTGCTGGTTCTGAAACCAGCAGAACCACAACTCTTCCTGGTCCCTGAAGTGATGTTCTAGGGTGGCCAAGACATCACCTTGGCAGCTGACCAATCCCCCAGGGCATCCTGCCACAAGTCCAGCAGCATCAGGGCTCTCCATTCCATGCACATTTCCTCTAGAACCAGCCCTCCTATTCCAGCATGGTGACTTTGACTCACTGCTGAAAGTCCCAGATTGGAACTTCCCACTTGGGAACCAGTTAAATATACATTAAAAAGGCAAATTATTATTATTATGCTGCCTCATTCAAAATATAATTTTTACATTTCTATTTATATAGCTTTTCTCCCTTTGAGATATAAAGCATTTAAAAAATAAATAAAGACATACAATTTAATAGTTTCTGAGGGTCAGATGAGCTGACTTAATGCCTGATAAAAGAGGGGAGTCTTTAGCTTTTTTTTTATTTTGTAAGCATGGTGCCTCTCTGAGCATGGTAAAGAATTACAAAATGTGGATGCAGCATGGCTGAATACCCAGGAACCTGAGTTTGTCTTTATTCTGGGCACTGAAGTTGGGATTCATTGTCTGACTGAAGTGAGTAAAATGGAATTTAGGGTGTTAGGAGCTCTTTTAGGTACTGTGGGCCTTGATTGTTTAAGGCTTTGACGGTCAGCAGACCAATTTTAAAATATGTTCTCCATTTTATTGGAAGCAACTTCTGCTTCATTTAAACTGCCTGTTGAATGTCCAATGGTATTTCCCTTTCTTTTTTTTCCCAACACAAGCTTGCAAACTGCTGTTTCATGAAGTTGTAATTCTGTGACATTAGTGCAGCTTTTGGTGTATTATAGTGTTGTAGTTTAGGTATGGTGTTGCACGTGTAGCTGAGTGTCTATCAGCCATCTCCACTTGGATGTTTGATCGCTACCTGAAACTTAACCTCTCCAAAACAGAACTGATTATCTTCCCTCCCTCAACCGCTGTCCCTACACCTGGGTTCACAGTCACTGTTGATAATGCTACAATAGTACCAGCTGACCGTGTTCGATGTCTTGGGGTCACTTTTGACTCTGCTCTCTCCTTCGTTCCTCAAATTCAGTCCTTGGCCTGCACCTAAGGAACATTGCACGCATTCGCCTGTTCCTCAGTGAAGAAACCGCCAAAATACTAGTGCACTCGCTTGTGATCTCTCGCCTGGACTACTCTAACGGTCTTCTGACTGGACTACATCTGACTCGTCTGGCTCCCCTACAGTCTATCCAAAATGCGGCTGCCAGACTCATCTTTCTTGCACGTCGGTCTGATTCGGCGGCTCCTCTCTGCAACAACCTCCACTGGCTTCCCGTCTGCTCGAGGATAAAATTTAAAATTCTGTCTTTAACCTACAAAGCCCTCCACTCCTCTGCTCCTACTTACATTTCCTCCCTTGTTAACCATTACCTCCCTGCACGACCTTTGCGCTCCTCAAAGGGGTTAACACTCTCTTCTAATCTCATCACCACTTCTCACTCGCGTCTCCAAGATTTCACCCGAGCTGCCCCCTGTCTCTGGAACTCCCTTCCCCGGAGCATCCAGCTCTCTCCCTCCTTTTCAAACTTTAAAAAGTCCCTCAAAACTCATCTCTTTAGAGAGGCTTACTATCCAACCCACTAGTTACCAGTCACTTTGCCTCTAGCCGATCCCACCTAGCTGGAACACACGCTCCCTCTTTGACTTATCCCACCTAGTGCCTCCCATGCACTCTACTGTTACTACAACTTCAATCCCTCTGCCCTCTTCAATCCCTTAATTGTCACATGGACCCCATTCCCTCTAGATTGTAAGCTTGCGAGCAGGGTTCTCTACCTCATGTACCAGTCTGTACTAGTTTGTATAACTTAGTATGTAGTTCCCTTCTATGCTCTGTACCAAGCGCTACGAGAATTGGTGGCGCTGTACAAATAAATGTTAATGTAATGTAATGTATGTCCCCTTTAACTGGCAAGAGTTGCAGATCACCTCTACATCTAGTGATTATGTTCAAACTGGATCTTATGTCTCTTAACCTGCTCTGTGAGCTGGCATGAAGCAGAGATCCATAACATGGCAGCCGCTTGGTCTTTGCTTTTTTAAAGACTAATAATTATTATATTTTGAACCATGCATGCAGGAGCACTTTTCAAAATAAAGATGTGCTCTTTAGCCAGATTAAAAGTGTATTCAGAGTTTATCCCTCTTTAAACAAAGAAAAATATCAAACATGTCAGTGAAATCACTATGTGGATATAAAAATATACAATATACAAATGTGTACAAGTGTGTCATGTGACAAAAGTGAAATGAAGCACAGCACTGGTCACTTTGAAGAATAATTTGAAAAATTAT